>PYST01000072.1:0-13049 GCA_003049485.1 Ophioceras dolichostomum
CCGCTGCTTCGAGTAGGCCTACTAGTACCTACTACGTACCAAGGTCCATCTCTCGTTGCAGACAGATTAGGTACATAGGCACATACGGCATAGAGAACGAAACGACAAGGCCCCGCTTGCGGTAACAACGTGCAAGAAGAGTGCAGTATTCGGCCTTGTCTGTTCCGTCCTCTCTGTAGTATCTACCGGTCCATTTTGTAGGACGCTTGTCTTGTATTGCCCTGCCGGTAGGTCTACGATGCCGCAGAGATAAAGAAAACGAAACTGCAGAAGCAAAGCAAAGTGTTCGATTATTGTGGGGGGGGGTTCCTCTCCCCTGTCATCTCTCATCCCTCAACTCTCTGGCAGTCTGTCTATCTATAGGTTGACAAGGGATGGAGGAGGGTTCTCAGTTCTCATAGCTCCTGGCGCCCATTGCTACGCTCCTTGGCCCTCATACGAGTTGGATATTGGTTGGAGATAGCTCGGTTGGAGATAGCTCGGCTGCTGCAAAGGGGGTCGAAATTCGGTTGGTCGGCTAGCTAGTCGGATGGGAGGGAGGGAGGGAACAACGCTGTGGTGAGTGGGATGGGATGGTAACCGTCTCACGCGAGTGAGCACCCAAGCCCCTTTCGTAGTACTTTCGTCCTGCCAGCTAGCTTCCTGTTGTCTCCACGCGGTATTATCGCTCTCTTTGGCCATCGTCTCTTTTCTGAGCTGTCAAAAAACCCTGACACTCGTCTTACCCAACCCCGGACCGTCCTCCTCCCACGTCTCGTCCTGCCGCGGTCTCAGTGGTCGACGCTGTTGGTCACGTCAGCCGGGAGTTCCCTCATTCGTTCCTTTCGATGGGGGGAGGAGACGGAGACGGGAGCAATGGTAGATGATGGGGGTGGGAATGGGATATAGGGTGTAAGGGATGACGAGTGAAGGCTGATGGTGCTCTTGCTTACTCTTCCCAGAGCCTGCCCTGCACGGCCTGCAGCTCTTCGGTTGTCATTCTGTGGCCGGTTGTGAAGTATCCTGTTTTGTGTGTGCAAACTTCGTCAGAGACGTGACCCCATCATACACCCACCTCACTCCCGTTGCGGTAGACGAGCAGGCAGGTGTGTGTGGGGGTGGGTTATTTTTTCTTTGCTGGTCATACCGGCGGTGATCTTTGCATCGATCTCGACTCTAGAGTCTGCTGGGATCCACGACTCGGGCAGCTCGACGCGCTCGTGTATCGGGATGCTGTAGTAGGTGTCCCAATTCATTAGCAAATCCCTTCAGGAGAGAAATTTCCAACGGTTACCCTTTGCTACTCCCACGCGGGGTGTCACGGTTTCTCCCGCTCTCCTCTTTACGCTCCTCCCGCCCGTCGGCCTGTCCTGCCCATCTGTACTGCACTGCACTTACCCTTGTCCCACGATGGCATCGTGTTTCATGCTGTTGAACCCGACGGTTAGCATACAGTGATGGCAAGAGAGAGAGACACACACAAAAGAATGAAGAAGGGGTGAAAAGAAGGGAGGAGGATATGACGCAGGACGTAGTCTTCGTGGGACGACGTACTTGCTCATGCTCAGCATCCTGTCGATTTTGGTGATGCCGAGCCAGTGGAGGATGTCCGGCATGAGCGCCTGAAACCGCATGTCCTTGACGCCGGCTATGTTCTCGGTCCGCTTGAAGTAGTCCGAAGCCCGATCCTCCCCTCGCTTTCTCGCATTGTACACGACTGTTGTCGGGCACACGCACAGCAGTTAGTCAGTCAGTCTCTGTGTTGTCGCCTGCCAGGGTCCAACCGTGTCACCGATGGCGGAGGACCCGTGACCCGTTACGGCGGGGAGCCGGACGTGCCCAGGCGTGCCACAGCAGCTCGGCGAACGCGGTTGGTGTATGGTAGGACGGTACTTACGGTACTGAATAAGAGTTGATCGCGGGCCTTGTTAGCAACCTATCAGAAGACGCTGCTGGGATCGGTGATCATTGACGTACCTTGGTAACCTCTCCCAGTGCTCTCCCTGTACAACCCAGAGCCATGAAACTGAGATTAGCACACCACGTCTCACCATGCAACAAAGGGGCCTCTGCAACCCAGAGATCAAGTAGATACAACATAGCCGTATCTGGGGAAGCAAAGAGCACGAGGTTTGGTGATCCGCTTGCCTTCTTTGCGGAAGTAGATGACGACACCGCTGCCGCCGTTCTGAGCCTCCTTGACCGCCTCCTCGATGCCGAAGATGAGATACGGCCGGCAGGTGCAGATGTCGGAGCCGAAGACATCGCTGCCATTGCACTAGAGCAGCGAAACAAAACAAAAAACACCGACCGGCTGTGTCAACGAACGGTGTTTCATGGGGGCACAAGGAAGGATCGATCGGGGATAACCTCAAACTCTTTTCAAGTCTTGTCCTTACCTCGTCGTGTATCCGGAGCGCCAGCCGGGAGTTTGGATCGGACATCTTGGCCGGGTCTCCAAAACAATACACCGTCAGGCCGCCTAAATATCGGATCGAGATTCATTCCGTCAGCCCAGCCGGTCGTTGAATTTTTCGCGATCACCGGTTCACACAAGTCCCCTATTTTCCCTTACCGATTGGAGGCAAGAACAGTTTGATGTCACCGCGGGTGATCAGCTAAGAGGGGTTGCGATTCGTGTCAGTCGGGATATTTTCTAGAAGAAGACCTATCCATCGCTTGAGGTGGCTGACTTGTACAAGGAGACCTGCGAACCAAGACTTACTTCAGGGTAGCTGCCGCCGGTGTGTTCGAACAGCGATCTGCGTAAGGTAGCCTCGTCTTCTCGTCGTTAGGATCACCGTCACTGATATGAGTGCCTCTAGATTTTTGTGGCTTGACATACCGAGACCAAATCGTTCCGCAACCCCCGGAAGATACCACACCTGTCACTCCTCGTAAGCAGCCGCGTCCCCCGATCGCAGGGAGGGTGATCGAAGGGGAAAGCATACAGGTTCGACGGCGAATTTAGTCACAGCAAGCTCGCCCTTGCTGTTGATGCAAACTTTCCCATCCGGTACTCTGGAAGGGGTGAAGTACCACACGCATTAGTGAGAGAGCTGTCTAGGTGCTGGATGTGATGCACCCTACAATCTGCCAGCTCGGACGCTTTCCTCAAGCTCGGGGAGCTGTGTGTTTGTTGTCTTATCAATAGATGGATCTCTCAATGGGTGTCATGGTCTCAAAGGATTGGCTGACCTTCATGTGAGCCTTCGTGACGGCAATCGTTGGCCGGATGTCAACTGTGGGTTTCCGGAGCTCGTTAGTTTGATGTCTACTCCGCCTTACTACCTTACGGAAAATCTGTATGCATTGAAAACATACCATTCTCCTTAGAGATGATGTCCTTGAACAGGAAAGGCGCGAGATGGCCCCAGGGATCCATGGCCACGATCTTCTTAGGATCCGACCACGCGGGGAATGGCCCAATGTCGGCCGTGGGCTCCGTGTTGGTGAAATCGGGCCGATGGTCGGTTTTCAACTCCTTGCTCGCGAGAGCCAGAGCATAGTAGATGGAGTAACCGCCTCCATGAGCTTAATGATGATTGCGGACAAGCGACCGTTAACCATGCCCATCTGCAAGGGGGCATAGGAGTTCTAGAGTCAATAATTACCTCCAATAGCTGGCGGTGGTTGAACA
Organism: Ophioceras dolichostomum; assembly: GCA_003049485.1. Classification (NCBI taxonomy): domain Eukaryota; kingdom Fungi; phylum Ascomycota; class Sordariomycetes; order Magnaporthales; family Ophioceraceae; genus Ophioceras; species Ophioceras dolichostomum. The sequence goes on from PYST01000072.1 coordinate 3,620, forward strand.
AAATCTCGCAGTTAGCTCTCGCGCACGCTTATCTGAGTTTCTCATATAAGTTTCTCTGGTGGTAACTTACCGTTTCGCCTTCCGATCGTGCTCGGGCTTCGTGATACCACGATCGGTCCTCTCTGGAAGGCATCGGCGGCTCCCCAGGTCATTGGGATCGGCTTGATGCCGATCTGCTTCGGGTACGTGCTGGAGCCGCAGACAAAGATATAATTAGCCACCGTATATTCAGCCATGCCTCTCTAGCGTGGCATCACATATCACTTGTAAAAGAAAAGGTGCCTCTGAGCTCACGTCAAGATGATTCGGGAAGTGAATGGGGATTTAGGAGACGACGATGGGGACGGGCTTCCTGGTTCCGTTGCGGCCTCGGCGGGCATCAACGGAGGAGACTGGGCCAGGACAGGGGCGCCGGAGGGCAGGGGAGTAGCACTGAGGCTTTTCCTCTCTGCCTCATCAATAGGTCGGGAGGTGCTATCCCCAGATGAGGACGTCTCTCCGAGTCCGCCACGATTCCCCAACGTCAGTGCCGAGAGCAGCTTGGCTTGGGTCTCCTGGATCTGCTTGAGTTGTTCCGATATCTGATCCATGTTGACGGCTGCGTCACACAGGTTCTAGGTTCTTTGACTTCCTAGGAATAGAGAAAAACAGAGGAAAATCCACCTCAGGATGGCTCAGGATCGGGGCGAGAGAGACTGGATTTTAAAGACGGGCAAGTGGTGGTCGTCAGTTTAGGGATGCGGTGGCGCTTGTTCTCCGATTGCCGGTGAGCTTTCGAGTTAGACAAACGGATAAGTCGGATGTATAGGTTATAGGTATTGTAGTAGACAACCAAATCAAACAAAAGAACCCTTGGTAGGAAATTCCAATCTATCAGCCAAACAAGAGGAAAACAGATGTGCGGTGGATTAGACTAGGTAGGAATGCAGGAGTTGAAGGCGATGAGGTGAGATCCCCGAACGCCCCGACGAATGTATGTTAATCCGCCCAAGTTCAATGTGTGTCAACGGGTTCATGGAGTCTATTTATTAGGTACGGTACTCAGGTGAAACCCGGCGCCGGACGGTCGACGGCTCAAAGAAAGCGGAGCTGTCCGGTCCAGGAAGGACTCAGGTGGTTTGCTTTGGTTTCCCCCAATGGAGTGTTCATGTGACGACCTGTTAGGCTGTGAATACCGAACCGGAAGTTCTGCCCCTGCATCCAGCTGCAAGCCTCTGCTGCAAACTTGCTGCAAACCTAGTTCAGAGGAGCCACGCCCGTGTCGGAGCCAGTTGAATGCTGGAACGGTCCTTATCATGGAAGCCGCCATGGCCACTTACAAACGTCGAGGATCGAGATAGGATAGGGCAAGTCCAGTCACCTTCCCCGCTAATGTGACTGGATCCCTGCCTGCCTAGCACATCTGGTACTGTCCGTTCCCATTCCCGTCCTCACCGACTTACTGCTGCTGCGAACCCTAGCTTAGTTTGGTGATATTTGACAAATGAATACTTCGTCGCAGAAGAGTCAAGACCGGGCTGGACCGGTGATGCTTTTGTCGTTTAGCAATATCGCTCTAAACGCTCCCTGTTCCTGGCTCTTTGTGTTCCATCTTTATCACAGAGCGTTGCTTGTTCTGAATTGATGGAGCTCCAACGTCATCACGAGAAGTAATTGGCGGGACATGCACGGACCACTGGCGCATTTGACCCCACCAATCAAGCAGAGATATGGAACTTATACTGATACGAAAATGCGCCCCAGTTGTTCAATCGCATCAGGGATGAAGTTGACCTGCACCATTCGAGTCCGTAACACATTATTCTTTGCGCAAACCCAAATCTCCGCTCACACACTCTCTTATCTTCAGTCATGGGGAAACGTAAGAGCTCGAAGAAGCCGATGGTGGCCAAGAAGGTATGGACGAGCCCTGTCCTTCTGGAAAGCGCTTCGGCTTGCAGGCGCCGCGCGTTTGCGACCGACATGTTTTTCCTTAATCCGTAAGGCTGACCTTCATTCACCTGTTTTCAGAAAGATCCACTGCCGACAGTATTCACCTGTCTGTTCTGTAACCACGAGAAGTCCGTGAATGTTAAGCTCGATAAGAAGCTGGGTATTGGGAACTTGGAGTGCAAGATCTGCGGGCAGAGATTCCAATGCGCCGTCAACTGTGAGTCCGCCATCCTACCTCTTCACCCTCCTCCCGCCCCTGGGTTCTGCTTGTCGCGAGACGGCTTCTGTTGCGCGTGCTAAGCTAAGACATTAATTCGCCTTTCCCTGGCTTGATAGATCTCTCCGCTGCTATTGACGTATACAGCGAATGGGTTGATGCCGCGGACGCCGTTGCCAACGAGACGGCCCTTGACGGGGATGATGGAATCTCGAGGTCTCCTACCCGTGCCAAACCCTCCGCGAGTAGGTACGCCGACGAAGATGACGGGAGGACAAGGTATAGCGGAGAAGGCATTGTCGCCGACGATGATGACTACGATTGAGACTGGCTAAAGGGGTGGCGAGGTCTGTCTGGGAAAGTTGGGACATGGCGCAGCTGTGTGTAGGATGTACCTCCGCCTTGCCACATGTACGAAATACTGGCCGCTGGAACAAGGGGCACGGGGCAAGCCTAGCTCCGGGGGACTGAGAGGGTCTTCATGCTGGGAAGTCTAGGAGCGAGGTTATCATCGGCCTTTGATGTATACTATTCGCTTGGTTGCTACCGCGGAAGTGTCGCTAGGGATGTGGACACTATGAACGAGGAGCGAGCTCCCGTCACATGGTGTAGAACCGATCACCGAAGTCACCGAGACCGGGGATGATATAGCTAGGTAGATGAGATTGGGCGTGGTCAGCGATGTCAGTCGTAGCTCGCTCATTGGAGCGTAGGATGTGGCACAAGCCTCGGCGAAATTCACGAACTTTTTATCATCCAGTCCTTGGTCGACAAAAGCCGTGACGACTCTGAGCTTGGGGAACTTGGTCGCGAATTTCTTGATTCCTTGGGGGCTTGCGATCAGGTTCAAGAACAAAATCCTCTCTTCTGGGACGCCTCGCGAGATGAGGACCTCGACAGCCATGATAGCAGAGCCACCTGCCAAGGAGAGGTTCGGAGTTAGAAGAACATGCGCTCTAGAAGGTTAGGTAGGCTGGCAAAGATTTGATGGGTCGGTACGCTTAAATGCGTACCTGTCGCAAACATAGGATCCAACAAGAGCACCCATCGGCTGGCAATGTCCTCAGGCAGCTTATCGTAGAAGAGTTTCGGAGTGGCAGTCTCCTCGTCGCGCTGGATGAGAATCTTCCCGATTCTAACAGAGCGGCAGCAGTCCCGGAGCCCCTGCTCCATAGCCTCGCCAGCCCTCATGATAGAGACCCCGCATATCTTGCCCTGGAACATGAGGCCGGCGTAGGAGCGGCCGACCGGGGTGGTGACTGTGTGCTCCACCGTGGGGAGGTGATTCAACCCCTCCTCGACCAGAAGACGAATGATTCGGTTCGAGTAGAAGATGAAGTCACCGCGGTCGGTGTTCTTGTCGCGGATAATACTGCTCATATCTACATTAGATCTTAGAGGACTTGGAAATATCGGCATATCAAACGGGATGGGTGAGAAGACACGCACGTGAGGAGAGCGATGAGCTGCGGCGTCTGGGGGAGGACAACGACATTGTCGAAATCAACATCTGTGGAGACGGTGGCGGTGGGCTTCTGGCTTTCCGACTGGTAGTCAGGCCCAACGCACTGGGTGGGAGCTGAGTTCGACATGATCAGGGCGATGGTGGGAAAGATTGGGGGTGACGGGAAGATTGGAAGAGGGATGTTGACGCGGGGAGGTGTGGCAAGGAACAACGAGTCGAGATACGGTAGCAGGGTTGCGCAATGAAGTCAATCAGGTAGGAATTTGATAGCCCACGAAGACAGGCATAAGAAGAAAAAGAAGTCGCTATCTTATTCAAGTACTGAGGAAGGTGCTGTCGGGTTCTGATCTTCTTCAATTCATGAACGCCCGGTCAACAAAGCACGCAAACCAGGCGCCCCGCCCGACGAACTGATAGTGACTGCAAACAGGGGGTAATGAAAAGCATCAAAAGCTGGGGCCTGTGATGCCGGGCCCAGGTCAGTCCAGAAAACCGAAAGGGCAGCTGGAATAACTACCTAGCTGGGGAGCCGTACAAGAGGTACCTAGAGGTAGGTAGCCGTCTTCGTCGAATGAAAGCCATATAGCAAACGTCAGCTCTATTGCATGTAGAAACCTCCAAGCGGAAGCCAAAATCTAAATTTACATCGCAAGTTCTCTCCCGCCTCCAACAAATCGTCATCGGCTTCAATCCCATGTCTGGATAATATTGGTGGGTTTGGTGTGGGTGCAGGCTTTCATCAAAACTTCCTCGAGGTCAAGTACTCTCTGTTAAGGATATGGTGAAGATTATGTGCATCCAATAACGAGAGCACCTAGTGGGGCGGATCCTGCGCCGGGTTCAGAAGTCCGATTGGTAGTCCCCGCCACCCTAACAAAGCAGGTGCCAGACCCTGGAAGGTCCAGCTTGGACGCGGTCAAACCCCTTCTCCACCACCAACGACATCTTCCTGAGAACATATCACGACAAATTGCCGCCCCCGATCACACGAAGGGCCTTGCGACCGAGAACCCCGCGACATCTACGCCCCCGCTGATATGTTACGGCTTTGAGGAGCGTCGCAAGCCACCAGCCACCACCTTCCGCGCCGAGATGATGTCCGCCCATCCGGACTTTGGGCTGGCCCCGAAGAGACCCAGGGTTGTGGCAACATACGGGAAAAGCAGATACAAGACTTCGACTTCAAGCGCGACAGAAAGTATAGAGCCATACCTCAAAGCGCCGACCAATGCGCCGACCGCTGCGACCGCTCCGCCTATACTATCGCGGCCCAGGACCGACGACGCGTCAGCTCGGCGGCCGGTCATATCACAACCAACGGTTCAAACTGTCAAATCGAAGAAGCTGGACATCGAGCAAGAGAGGGAGAAGAAGGGCAGTGTGCTCGGTGCGCTACCCAAGATAGCGAAGACGGCGCCTGATGCGACTCGGCCAGCGAAGCGGAAGCCCATCCAGCAGCCATCAACCACTCGAGTGATGAAGAAACAGAGATCGTCTAGCCCCGATGTGTTCGCTTTCCCACCATCAACGCCGCCGCGCGCATCGTCTTCCAGTCCTCCACCGCCCGCTACGAAGCAAACGCGACCCTTGGAACGTTGGAAAGCACCGCCGGCACCAGTTCCGAAGCCCATTTCCAAAACCGTGGGCCTGAATGGCGTCAGGAATCCATCCAGAGAGACCGAGATGGCTCCCAAGCAGCAAAGCGTCCTCGTCCGGCCACCCCAGAAGCTTTCCGCTAGGCCACGACCGAAACCGCCGCCACCAGCAGCGGAAGAGCGGGCCATGGCTGCTGTCAGTGCCAAAGTCGCCGTTGCTGTCAAACCGAGGCCTGAACCTAGCAGATCTAGTAGCTCTTCTGTAGCCAGGAAGCCTGCGCCAACCAGCACTCCCGTGAGGAAGAGACCCCGGCTGATCGACGCGCTCAATGCCCAAGCTGAGCCATCCCCACCGTCATCCCCTCTGTCTCCGCCTTTGGTAGGTGGGAGGGAGACTGGGCTGCTGTCGGAAGCGATGAGCAGCCAGGTCTCCGAAGACGCGTCGACCATGGAGACTTCCAGCCCAGCACCGGCCCCGACGCCGCCCCAGCCTCAGAGGGCACGAACCTTCGCCCGCCAGACTTCCATGAACCGCAAGCCGGGCCTGAAGTTCACGTACAGCCAGCAGCGCTCGATGCTCGCTGACGAGTCGGTCCTGGCTGGTGTCGACCCGGACAAAGCCGACGCGATTGCGTTTTCTCAGCCGTTACTTCCGCCGAGCTTGTCCAACGTCAGTGACACCCTCGATTTTGATGACGGGCTCATGGAGGATCCTTCCGTTTCAGGTGCTGTTCGGAGCATTCACGAGTTGCGACAGGCGGGTGCGAACAGCCGTGTCGCCGATGGGATGAACGACATCCTTGATCGGATCGGGGTGCCCAGCGCGAAGCCCTCGTCGATGCGGAGGAACGCCCTTCTTGAAACAGCACAGAAGATGCAGGACAAGGCGTTCCGGCTCCAGTTCTCGAATCACCGGAACGGGACCTCCAGTCTCCTCAAAGGTCTCGGGAACGAAACGGACCCTATCGCCGGCATCATGATCGCGACCATCCTGGTTACGCTTCTGGGGACTACCAACTCATCTCATCTCACGCGACAGCTACCCCTCGCTGACATCGCTCGGCTTGCAGCTTTACTTCTCCCGATCAGCACAGATGTCAACGCCCTGGCCAAAGATCGGAAGAGCAACATGTCTCGGTTTGCTCAGATAGGTATGGGTGGCGTAAAGTCGTCCATTCTGAAGCTGGATGTCTGGGACTCATCGGCAGCGCCTCCTCGATTGTCGCCGCGCACACTCGCGCTCAAGTGCATGCAGCTGATTGCAGAGGACATACGAATGGTTGGGGCCGTGGCTGAACTCGACATCTTTCTCCCGGATGACGTCACAGATGTTCTCTTCTCTGTGTTGAAGTCCGCCGCGGAGGATCGGGACTCTCCGTGCTGGGACTTCCCTGCCCAGCCTGAGTCAACGGACCTTCTACTCGCCCTCTCGCTGCTGGAAGCGCATTCCATCAGAGTCATGCAGTCGGCTGCAGGGGCAGCGCGCTGGAATACCCAACACCTGCCAACTGTGGCCGACCTGCTGGAGACATCACTGAAGCACGGGGCCAAAGAGCTAGGGGAGCTTGAGACGCTGGTCCTCAAGCTGACGCTCAACACGGCAAACAACAACCCTCAAGCCCCCAACACATACCTAAGGAAAGGGCTGGTCCGGGGCCTGGCAAAGGCATCGAGCGATACGTTCAACTCGGTCATGCAGTCTATCAAGGACGACTCTTTCCTTCCAGCCGTCCTGAACTCGCTGGTCCTCATGCTTGGCGTGATGATCAACTTTTCTGAGCACGGGCAGTCCGCCGCAAAGACCCTGAATGACTTCCAGCCGTTGGACCAACTCATGCGATTCTTCCTGGATTACCGCTCTAGGACAGCGGAGGTAAGATATTGCTCACCGATGCGTCCACTTGACCTGCTATCGCCACCGGTGTGTGGCAGGTCCGACTAGTTTCGATCGTTTGCTGACACCTTAGACAGGCCGATTCGGTGGAGAAGTCTCACCTCAACGTCGCGTTCGGATATCTCTCGGTTCTCCTCGGCTATCTCTGTCTGTATGAGCCCACACGGCGGCAGTTCGCCTCGCTGCACGGTGGCGGCAATATGGAACCACTCCTGAACTCCATCCGGGAATTCATGGTAGTGTTGAAGGCGGCGGGCTCGGCAGACGGGTCCGACGGCGAAGCCCACCGCCTACAAAGCCTTGTCGACGCCTTAGAGCATGGGCTTTGAAAAATATCGACGACGCCGACGACGACGATGACGACTACTATCATAGGAATGATTGCACAGACGGGCCATAACGACCTGCCTTAGACTTGGGCCACGCCCCTTTCCCCTGCGGCCGTTCTTGGTTCTGTTCTTTTGACTTTCGGCCCCACTAATCCATACACAGAGTTCTTCCCTTGTTTCGTGTTTTGGAAGAAATACTTCAGCCGGGACGATGGTTGAGACGGCTGAGTCCCTTGGTAGCTCCAGAGCACTGGCGTTTTTGGATTGATAATTGGCCGGTACGGAACGAACGTACTTCATACGGATACACGACCATTGAATTTCTCTACATGCAACAATCACTCTCACTGGTCCTCAATCACTCTTGTACACTTACAGCTTTTTCTCACTGGGACCTAACCCGACACTAGAGCCGAGCCCGGCGACGGACTTGGACCTGCTTGCGATGGACACATGCGAGGTGATCGTGGGGACTGAGACTGCTCTATGCCGAGATTCTTGGCTGGTTCGTCTCATGATATTTTGCCGCTCATACCCGAACGGCCAGTAACACTTGCAGAGATACCTCTACACGGAAAGGATTGGAATACATGGATAGAGACATGCAGCGAAGATCTACTACGTACTCACAAATTTAAGGTTCTTTGGTTTTCTTGGACTCCAGGCGCAGAATCAAGGGAGCTCGAGGGGAGGTACCTCGCTCGCTTCAATGCAACTTCACATGCTTTAACGAGACCTGGGACCTGACAGCTGTGATCTGACGATCAGTGATCCCATGCTGTTGTATCACCCGCTTCTAGGGATGTACGTACCTACACTACCCCCAACAATCCCCCTCCATCCAGGGTCTTCCCGGGCAGGCCGTGGAGAAAAGAGGCGGCGTGAATGAATGGAAACCGATCTTAACCGCCACTAGCATCTACTTGGCTTGTGCGTGATATACTCATTCTATGTGTGTGGCAGTGCCTCCTTCTCATCCCTCTTTCCCCTGTACAAGAGAATCGAGGTTGCACCGCTCACATGCCCCATCTCACTTTCCAGACCGTCTTAAAAGCCTGGAATAAGGGGTAATCATAGCGGAGGAGAGGTCTGGTGCCCGGTAGAAGAGCCGCAACGTGAGCTGTGGAGCCCGCTTAGAAGGCCTCGAACCGCTGGGGGTTTGGAGGGGTTCTGCTGTGGCCCTGGACCAGGCTCCTGCTGTGCTTGGTGCTCCTTCGCCCAATGAACCCCACCAAAAAGAACCACGGCCCAATAATCTCCCCTGCAAAACAAGCTCGCCTCGTGCTTCCTGCTTTGGGTACGCACAGGAACAAGCATCTGTCCCACCAACATCCTCCCTCCTCCGTGTTTACCCAAAAACCACTCTCTCAACTCCGTTCGTTCCATCTTCCCTTATTTCGAGGGGACCCTTCCTTTTAGTCGTTCTATACGGCAGGCCCGCCGGAACAAGAAAAAGAAGCTACGCGAGAGAGCGCGCGCGCTCGTCTGTTCTAAAAGAGCTTCTTTCATTTGAACAAAACGGTCCCTCCCAATCATCCCCGGAACACTGAGACAACCTGCAGGCGAAGGCCGACGACCCCCACAGTACAGCCGCCCATCATGCCGGTGCAGAAGCAGCGGAAGGTGGCTATCGTTGGAAGCCGCTCGGTCGGTGAGTTGTGCGATGAGGCGCATTGCTTTGTTTGATTTTCCTTTGTCCAAAAGGCAAGGCTGAAAGCTTTGGGTGGAGGGGTGGGAAAATGGCGAACGCGTTTGAGAACTGACCGAATCTGCCGGGACGCCCCGAAATCGGAACACACAGGCAAGTCCTCACTGGCCGTGCAATATGTCGACGGCCATTTCGTCGAGAGCTATTATCCGACGATAGAGAACACTTTCAGTAAGGAGATTCGGTACAAGGGATCGGACTACCTCACTGAGATCATCGACACTGCCGGACAGGTTCGTCGACTTCCTTCTTCCCCGGTTCTCGTCGCCCCCCCCCCCCCCCCCCCCCCC
>PYST01000072.1:13086-77683 GCA_003049485.1 Ophioceras dolichostomum
CCCCCCCCCCCCCCCCCCCCCCCCTGTCCCTCCGGAATGGATGGATGGATGGTGGCGCCTAGACACCACCACCACCTCCCGACCCGCCTGGCTGGTACCCCTTGGCCCAGCTCAGCCTTGGCTAGACGGCCTCCATGTAGCCTTGCCTCCTTGCTGACCAGAAAATCGTTTGTTCGCCTATTTGCAGGATGAGTACAGCATCTTGAACTCGAAGCATTTTATTGGAATTCACGGGTACATGATCGTCTACTCGGTGTCCTCGAAGCCGTCTTTTGAGATGGTTCGGACGATACAAAACAAGATCATTCACCATCTCGTGAGCCTACTCCTTCCTTCTACCTCTCTCTATCTACGCCTTAAGCCAACCTGCCCTGCCCTTCGTCATCTCTCGTTGTTATTGTCGTCAGGAGCTAAGCTAATTCTTTCTTCTCCTCCTCCTCTTCCGCAACACAACTACAGGGCGTCAACGAGGGAGACGTGCCCATCATGATCGTCGGAAACAAGAGCGACCTGCGCCCGGAGCAGCGCCAGGTCACCCCCGAGCAGGGCAAGCAGCTCGCGGACGAGATCAAGTGCGGCTGGACAGAGGCGAGCGCTCGCTACAACGAGAACGTCTCGGCCGCCTTCGAGCAGATGATCGCACGCATCGAGGGGGCCACCGACAGCGGCGAGGCTGTTAGCAACAATCGATGCTGCGTGATGTGAAGTTCGCACCCCCGAAAACGGATACTTTCCCGAGCGACTCGAGTCTTCCCGCCAACCCACTTTTGGGCGGCGCCACCAACGAGCCGCTGCGGACCCCCTACTACTAATACGTTTATTACGAGGGAGAGAGAGAGGCTTTTTGCGCCACATATCTCATCCCCTCTTCCACTTTTCTTGGTCTTCATTGTCTACGGTACCTGTTGGCGTGAGCGACCACCGCCTCGGTCGATGGTTCCTCGATTGCTCTCGAGCCAGCACTGCTGGGAGCTTTTGTTTGGACTGGGAATTACCAGGTAGCATTGCTGTTTGCCGTTACGAAGGAACGAGTCTTGGCTATTTCTTTGTCTGTTGTTGTTGTTGTTTCTCGTATCGTTTGCCCAACGGAAGAGGTATGACTAGATGCCCCCAAGAGAGATGGCGTTCTTATATTGTTAGTTTCCTCGTTAGTTGCTTTGCCTATTTTCTTTCCTACTACTGTGCTCGAGAGAGCATATCTTGTTTTAGTCTCTGCATTTTCTCATTCTTCGGAAAGCTTCCCATGCCTGATTTCATGAACCGGATCTGAGCTCCTCGGTATGGAGGAACAAGTTCGATCGAGTACTACCACGATGTTTCCTGTTCTCTCACTGTGTATCTGCATCGCGTTGCCTTCTCTCTTTGACCTCTCTTGTACTGTATTTAAAACTAGGAGGTTCCTTCATGCATGTCCATACAACTTTTGAGGACTCGGTGGCAGAGTGTTATTTCTTTGCGATTCTCAAGACAGCCTTTGGGGAGCTATGATGTCTTTCCAGCCCACATTCGATGCTTATCGTTATCAAATTCTTCAGACACCCCTGCCGTCTGTGTAAGAGGAGATGTATCTGAGCTTGCCCATCCACCTGGTGAATAGATGCAGAAATAATCCAATCATTTTCAGTTCCCGGTCTATATACCCACCTAGTAGCTAATGCTATGCTAGAAAATCCGATTTATTGCTCCACGGTTTTCGTGTGTTGTGTGGTGTGGTGTTCGATTGACTTCAGGGTCCCTTGCCCGGCTGTGTCACAGCCCGGACGGTGCTCCAATCTGTCTGCCGCGATATTACCCCGCCAAAATATTTTACGACTTCACAGCCCCTCCAAACCGCCGAAGCAACGCGTCTGACCGCAGGTGGTTTTGGCGAGTGAGTCAACAACAACCACCGCATCACATCACACGCGCTACAAATAAAGCCACGTCTAGCGATCTACGTTCGCAAGAATTCGAAAGAGTCGCCAATTGAGCTCTCAACGCGTGCAATCGAAAAGAAATCATGGTTCTAGACGTGAAGGACTTCATCACGGACCAGGGCGGCAACCCTGAGGCAATCAGGGAGTCGCAGCGTCGTCGCCATGCCCCGGTCGAGGCCGTGGACGAGGTCATCGCCATGTTTGAGGACAGCAAACGAGGTTGGTTTGCGCCCTTTCTTTCGCGATCAGACCATTGGGCTGTCTCCCCCTTCTGGCGTTGTACTGACCCGCGGTCATGCTCCATCCCTTAGCCAACTACGCCGTCCAGACGATAAAAACGAAGATCAACGAAGTGCAGAAGCGTATCGGGGCCAAGAAGAAGGCAAAGGAGAACGCCGATGCGGAGTTAGAGGAGAAGAAGGCCCTGGAGCAGGAGAAGAAGACGCTAGAAGAGGTAGCCGCCGAGAAGGAGAAGCTTCTCAACGCGAAGCTCCCCACCATCGGCAACATCGTCCACGACTCGGTCCCCGTCAGCGACAACGAGGACAACAACGAGGTGCAGCGGACATGGGCTCCGGAAGGTGTGACGGTCGAGAAGCGCGAGTGCCTCAGCCACCACGAGGTGCTCACACGACTGGATGGATACGACCCGGACCGTGGGACGAAGGCCATCGGTCATCGAGGCTACTTCCTGCGGAACTGGTGAGTTGAGGTTGCCTCACTGGGTCTTCATTTCTCGCGACGTCCCCGCCGCTGCTACCGTTCTTTGCTGACCGGATTGGGTTCAACCAACAACAGGGGCGTGTTCCTGAACCAAGCGATCATCAACTACGGCATCGAATTCCTCATGAACAAGGGCTTCACCGCGCTCCAGCCCCCATTCTTCCTCCTGAAGGACCAGATGTCGAAGACGGCACAGCTGGAGCAGTTCGACGAGGGTATGCAACAGTGGAAACAAAACTGTCGCTTTCTTAGAGGCTAGTCGTGATGAAGTTTGCTGACGGCGATGTTTGGAACAGAGCTCTACAAGGTCGTTGACGGCGAGGCGGACAAATACCTCATCGCCACCTCGGAGCAGCCCATCTCGGTCTACCACGCCAACGAGTGGCTTCTGCCTCAAGATCTCCCCCTCAGGTACGCTGGATACAGCACGTGTTTCCGGAAGGAGGCCGGCGGCCATGGACGAGATGTCTGGGGCACATTCCGCGTACACCAGTTTGAGAAGGTTGAGCAGTTCTGCATTAGTACGTCTCTGGCTGCTCCCCTTCCGTTTTGTCATGATTAACAGGCTCGGTGTCGCTGACAACATTGCAGCCGAACCCGAAAAGTCATGGGAGATGTTCGATGAGATGATCGCAAACTCGGAGGAGTTCTATAAAGGCCTCGGCCTGCCCTAGTAAGTCTGATGTCTCTAGAAGCTCGGCAAGGAGTGCCATGCCAAGCGATTACGGAGAGCTGTTAATAACCGCGATGCTTCCCGTCTCCAGCCGTGTCGTTGCGATCGTCTCGGGAGCTCTCAACAACGCCGCGGCGAAGAAGTACGATCTTGAAGGTACGGCTCTGCTCAAGGAACATCCACCCTTTGAAACAGAGGGTTTGTAGCTGACTAGCCATCCTCCCGCTCATAGCGTGGTTCCCACACCAAGGAGAGTACAAGGAGCTAGTCTCCTGCTCCAACTGCGTAAGTAGAAGCAGCGTCTAGACACCATTGTTGGTCTAGGTTAGCTCAAAGAAATGAGGTGCTGACTTCCAAAATAGACAGATTACCAGTCGAGATCGCTGGAAATCCGGTTCGGCACCAAGACGGCGACGTCTGTCAAGAAAAACTATGTTCACTGTCTCAACTCGACGCTAACAGCCACGTCGAGGACGATGTGCTGCCTGCTCGAGAACTACCAAACAGAAGATGTAAGCGTCACTCCCTTCTTTATTTGCTCACCATAAATAAAGGGATGAATCTCAAGTATGTTGTGCTCACGAATGCGACTGTTGGTATCACTCAGGGTTTCAAAGTCCCGGAGCCGCTTCGGAAGTACCTCCCCGGCGCGCCCGAGTTCATCCCCTTCGTCAAGGAGCTGCCCAAGGACATCGCGGCGCAGGCCAAGGCGCTCAAGGACGCGAAGGAGGCCAGCAAGGCGGGCAAGGGAGGCAAAGGTGGTGGCGGCGGCGGCGCGAAGCAGAAGATTGCTGCCGCTGCCGATGCCGTCTCCGGGGCCGTCTCGGCTGTCGCTGATAAGCTGGGTGATACCAAGGTCTAGCTAGTTTGACTAGACCTGGTGAGTGAGGGCGGAGAGAAGGGCTGCAGTTTTGGTTCATGTGACGGCAAGAGACAATGTGGAAAAGAAAATGGAGTTTGTGTGAAATATCGTGTGGGTTGTTGCTGCTCTATCTCACTTCTTTGCTGTTTCGTTGACTCGAAGCCCGTATACATCATAAACCTAGCAGAAGATCTGAGCTATTGTGTGGCTATCCCTTGTCTCAGTGTGCTGTTAATTCCCTAGTCCTCCCTATTGCGGCCCGAGAATGGGAAGAAGAGGGAATAAAAAAGACAACAACTGTGGAGGGAGAGGTTGTCCAGGAGAATGAAGACAAAAAAAACAAGGGGTGGCAACTCAGCGCACATGAAAAATTAAAAGCAAAAAAGGAAGATTTCGGAACTACCAGAATCGAACTGGTGACCTGTGGATGACAATTATTGCAATTACAGTCCAATGTGATAGCCAACTACACCAAGTTCCGTTTTGAGTTAAGCGACAGGCGTCTCTGCAGCCTTATAAACGCAGCGTGGGGCAGATGCAACTGGTCGTGCACTTAGGTGGAGCGGCTTAGTGGTTACTCGGAGTTGCCTGGAGTCCCAACAGATCGAGTCCGCTGCAGAACATCTCATCTGAGCTCGATGCACTGTCTTTATTGGACGGGAGGGGGATGCCTTATCTTTTCTGACGGCACCACCTGTAGTGAATGGCTATGCACTGAGCTGAAGCCTGCGCCAGCACAGCTTCTGGGGCGCCCCGTTTTGGGGTTCGGGTCATCCCCGCCAGTTGCCTGCTTGCCCTGCCTGCCTTCCTTCTTTGGTTCCTTCCTCGAGCGCCCCAGCCCAACCTGGTAAACCTGGCGATTTAGCTGAGGCACGGTGCCCTTACAGTACCTAACCTAACCTATTCGCGCTGGTTCGAGTCCCCCCATCCCAGCCCACGTCCTCGATCAAGGTCATCAATCAATCACTCAGTGCTGCTGCAACTCACCTCAGCTACTCATTCGCCTACCTTGTAGGAGCCCGCTAACGTCCGAGGCGGCGGCGGCGGCGGATTTGCGCGGGGAAACCGAATTCAATTGTCGGTACCGTTCGCAACGCACCTCAGATCACACCCCCCCAACTGGAGGAAGTCACTCACTCAACCTCACCTTTCGTTCAACGCTCAATGAGTGAATCACTTCGAGTTCGGTGACTGCCCCCATCGCAGGCTTCCAGTTAGAGAAATTATTTTTGTTAAAGAAACAAGCAGAGCCATTCGTTCCTCTCGTTTATCTTGTGGGATTTTCCTTCATTCCTTGTAGCATCACATCATGTCCTCCTATTGAGCCACCCATAGCCCATCGTTCGTTCAGTGAGAGAGAGGGGGTGGCTTGACTTGGCCATTTGTGGACTTACTAAAACCAAAAGGACCAGCGGCTGATCGAGGCCAAGAGAAAGAGAGGAGAGAGGGGAAAAGAAGAAGGAAATCAGACCGACAGACAGAACCGAAGGCCGACAGCTTCTGAAACCAAACCTTTTCGGAGCACTGATTCTGGGTACCTGGATCGTCCTGGTGGAAAAGAGAGGTTTTGTCGGGACCGACGGTCGAGCGTGGAGTTGCTGCATGAGCAGGTGGCAGAGCTTTTTGGAAGCTGCTGCTGCAGACCTAGAAGCAGATTGAAGCCCAGAAGCCCCAGCAAGCCCGCCGCCGGTGCCGCCGCCGCCCGCGCCGCTTCTCATGTCACTACCACCAGGCGAAGAGGAGGAGCTCCTGGCCTGCCCGTTTTGCGGGTACAGGGCCGTGGAGTACGACTTGATTCTGGTAGGTGATTTTTCGGATCGTTCCAACTACCCCCGCTGGGTTTTGCTCTTCCTTAAACTCATCCTCCTCTTCCTCCTTCTGCTCCTCCTCCTCCACCTCCACCTCCTCCTCCCACGGGCTACAAGTGCGAGCCATGCACTATCGTTTCTGCCCCTCTCTTCAAGTCTCGCTTACTCCACCACTTCTTCCCCCATCTTCATATTCACCCTACTAAGTGCTCTTGAGGCTTCATGCCTTGAGAGGACTCGGCACTTCCGCAAATATGCCTGGACTCTTACTTATTAATACTAATATGTTTATGCGCTTCCGGCAGCATATCGAGGAGAGGCACTCTGAGGGCGACTCGCCGTTCGTGCCGAGGACGGACCAGGGGTCGTCGGGTCTCCTGCCCGGCCGGTCTGCAAGCAGCAGCGGTGGCTTCATCCTAGGCGATGCTACCGACCCTGGAACCCCGGATGTCCAGTACGTCGAGTGCCCCGTCGATGGATGCGGCGAGGTCGTGCTGGCGGACGAGCTGGGCTACCACATCGATCTCCACGCTCAAGAGGAGGGCATCGACGAGGTAGATTCCGTCCGTCTTCAGCCATCACCCACGCTAGTTGGCACTAGCAGCAGTACTAGCCACAGTCCGGTCATGGTCCCCCCGCTGGTGGTTGCTGGCTCTTCGCCGACGCAAGCTCGGTCGTCCCGCTCCACACATCACCACAGCAGTCACCATCACAGCAGTCACCAGAGTAGTAGTCATGACCGCGACCGCGACCGAGATCGTGATAGGAGCCATCGCCACCACCACGGCAGCTCCCGCTCTGGCACGACGTCTTCCAATGGCCGCGACCAGATGAACTCGCGCTCGACCATTCTCGGGTGGAGGGAACTGCTGAACATGCCGTCCTCTTCATCCTCATCTCGACGGCGCCAACACCAGCACCACCACGACAAGAAGGCTGGCAGCAGCAGCCGCGAAGCCCCCGGTTCGCCCGGAACCTATAGCGACGGATCGGCGTCATCGTACACGATGTCCCCTCACCCCCAGCTTCCCAGTCCCCATCCGACCCCTTCCTCATCCGCGGCGCATAGGAAGCGCCTCGGAAAGGCCGAACTGGGCAAGTACGCGCACGAGCACCGCATGCCGGACTGGCTTATCGCGCACTTGCAGAAGGGAGGTGAGGTGAAGGCGTCGGGGATCCTTCCCGTCCTCGAACAGCTCCTCGAGCAGAGCCCGTCGACGAAGTGGGCCTTCCTCTGCCACCCGGGGGTGCAGCACGTGTCCAAACTTAAGAAGGAGGGCGGGTTCTGCGGCTACCGCAACATCCAGATGATGACGTCGTACATCAACTGCGTGCGTTTCCAGGGGCACGAGGCGTTCGACGGCCAGATACCGTCGATATTCCAGATCCAGGACTTCATCGAGGACGCCTGGGACAAGGGCATCAACGCCCAGGGCCGCGTCGAGACGGGCGGTGTGAGGGGCACGCGCAAGTACATCGGCACGCCCGAGGCCCAGGCGGTGTTTTGCAGTCTGGACGTTCCCTGTGAGGCGCAGGGGTTCAAGAACAGGGAGCCCGGGAAGTCGGAGACGCGGCTGTTGCAGGACGTGGAGCGGTATTTCCAGTCGGGAGACTTTGACCCGGAGTACAAGGTTCGGCGGACGAATCTGCCTCCTATTTACTTTCAACATGCCGGTAAGTTTTTCTCCGAGCTTCGGACGTAGGTAGAGTCACCGAGATCGTTGAGGATCGTTGACTAACTTGCCCTCTCAACACCCCCGTTACTCCTCCTCTTAGGACACTCCATGACCATCGTCGGCATAGAGCGCCTCAAGGGCGGCCACACGAACCTCCTCGTGTTCGACCCTATGTTCCGCGACTCGAGCTCCATCACGAAGCTGGTCGGCCGCGAGTTCGAGCACCGCTTCCCGGACCTGGCTCTGAAGCCGTACCGCCGGGGCAACAAGTACCTGCGGAAGTACCGCGAGTTCGAGGTACTGAGGTTAGTCACAGTCACAGTCACCACGCCTAGACCCTCTCCCATGGGCGGCGGCATTATCTCCAACATTTTTAGCTGCGGCATCCGGGACTGGATGAGGAGCCTTTGGCGTGCACGATGGAATAGCTTACGCCGTTGCAATATGCCTCCGGGTTGGACCAACACCAACAACAATAACAGATTGCGACCGCCGCCTACGTCGTCTCCGACGACTTCTTCTCCTTCTCTGACGGTCGGGTCGTCATCGGCCGGGGTCGCGTCTCAGCTGCAGCAACAGCAGCAGCAGCAACAGCAGTCGGGACAACAGACGCCGTAGCGAGGCCGCCTGCTGCCCCCGCAGTACTCTGCACCGACAAAGAAGCCGAAGCGACGCGAGGAGCGACGCCTCGTCTTCGAACGAGGGGAGTGGTAAACTAACTAATACGAACGAGCGTGTAGAAACACACACAAACGGAGATGAATGACACTCTCTCGATGTGGGTGTCCGTGTTCACAGAATTTCCCCCTCTCCCCTTCCCTTCTACAGCGCGAGCGGAGGGGAAAGCGTTCAGTTGGTTTCCGTGACAGGACCAACAACCAGCGAAAACATTCTTCGTCCGCAGCTTGGAATGAGGGAGGTTGTTAATATCGACTACGATAATTGAGCCTTGCTTTTCCCCCACAATATCTATTTTTTTCCCTCTCGTTTGGTCTCTTTGAGTGGTGGTCCTGTACTTCATCCCAATGGCTGCTTTCCTTGTTCTTGTCTGTCTGTCTATTATTTTCGTGTTTTTATCTGAGCATTCATGCCGAGCAAACAAAGCAAGCGAGATGTTTTGGTCTTTTCTTTATCACCCCTTCTGTTCTCTCTGTATCTTTTCAACCTCTGTTTCGCTAGCGAAGTCGTATGTCGCTTAATACCAACTCTCAAGATACCGACCACAACTCATGCATCTATCCGTTTGCGTCTTCTCTCTCTCTCTCTGTAACCAGCAGCAGCAGCAGCAGCAACAGCAGTACCAACGTCCTTTGCTACTGCTACCTATGGTTGTTGCTGCTGCTCCGCGAACCAGCTCTGCAGCTTCTCGAGAGCCTTGAACCGGTGCGATATCTTGTTCTTGGCGGCCTTGTCCATCTCGGCGTACCTGAATTTCATCATTTTGTGCGTGGCGGCGCAGGGCGGCGGCGGCGTGGCGGCGTGCTGTGTTATTAGCTGGTTCCACGCATCCCATCTCATCCGTTTCCTGACATTATTTCCGACCTCATCTCTCGTCCCACCCGACGAGTGAGGCTTTGTCGAGTGGGGGGTTTTGTTGGCAGCAGTAAGGAAGAAATGTAAGAGACGCTCTTGAAACTTACGTTTTACCCTCGTAATCGAAGATGGGATCCCATCCTGTTATTTGGGAAGGTTTGAGATTATCAGCAAGGAGTAAAAACCAACTCACGTGGCACGACATATCTTGGACAGGACATAGCCTCTTTTTGTTCTCTGACTCTTTTAAACCGGACAGCACATCGAACCTCCCCCCGGTAATGGCCTCGGCTGCAGAGAGACCAGATTGGGAACAACAGGGTATGTCCCAAAAAGAGTAGCGGGTGGCGGAAAGGATCAGGGGAATGAAGAGAAGAGGGGGAAGGAAGGAAGGCGGCAGTGTGCTTTGCCTCACTCACCGAACTTTGTTGGTCCTCTTGCGGGGACGATTTTCCCCTGTACCACCAGCCCAGTCAGTTTTTGCGCCGCAGACACAAAAGGCAGCCAAAAGGCAGCCAACTGTAGGGTAGAGATAGTAGTGAAGAGTCGAGGGTTGGTGGGTTGGTAGGAGGCAGGTAGACGTCTCGCCTCGTTCCCCTCGCTCACGATCGCCGCGCCGCTCTGCGCAACGGACGTACAGAACATACCTCAGTCACACCTTGAAATAGAATCGGCTCCTGGTCCGGCCCGGGAGAGTACCCGAAGGTGCAGACCGCCTGGGCCGACTTGTCCTCGTAAGCGGCGAGGAGGTTGTTCAGTCCTTCGTGGCCGATCGATTCCATGAACCACTTACTGCGAAGCGAAAGTAGTCGGGTCCCGTTAGTTGGGATCCTGTCCTCCCCTGCCCGGACGGACCTCTTATCATGAGCACATCCGAGAGCAAGCTGGGCCTTACATGTATGGGCCAGGCAGGCCCTTGAGAGCCGTGAAGCACAGACAAGTGTCCTCCACCAAGACTGGCCCTTTTACCTATACATTCATATGAGGAGGCCTGTTAGTTACGACAGTCTGCCCACTTTCTGTTTGAGTTTGTCGAGCAAAACAAGGGCTCAAGCTAGGAGGTAGTAATAAATAGAGCCCACCCACCAGGTCTGCGGCTCTGCGGCACTTGTCTCGCGTCACCTCCTCCAGGGTCCCCTGGATCTCGACGAGGTCCAGCTTCTGGCTCTGGACCTCGATGGCCGGCTCCAAGATGGCCTTCACCTCGCCTAGCTTGTTCTTGTTGCCTGTGATGAAGTTCACCATCATCCGCCTCGATGGTGGTGGCTGCGGTGCGACGGAGGAAGCCATGACGGGATTGCTTCGAAATGAGAGGGTTTTCAAATCACGGCTCGGCTCGTATTTTGGTGTGATATTTGGGATAGAGTTGAGGCTTGTGCGGCGCGTTTGCAGTTGTGCTCAGTAGGAGATTTTGATGAACTGAATCCTCCTCCCTCTTGGACACGGAGGGATTGAAGGAGATTTTACGTTTGTTGGACGCCGAATGACTCGAATCAATTAGGAGAAGAACTTCGGTGAGTGTTTTGCGGACTCGGATGCCAACTGTAGGTGGTATTGCAGCACTAGCCTCGCGGATATAGGTCTGGAGTAGTCTTCTTGCAGGGCACTAGCCCTGTAATTTCAGCGAGGTTACGTTGGATTAGGCCCAGTTTGGGGCTACATGCAAGTTATCTGTTGGGTTTTTATTTTCGTTCACCACTGCAAGACGTTCGTTCGTTCACTTTCCTCGTCCTTCCCTTCAACCATTCTGCTCGCCCACGCCCTGGTCGATTTTCCACTGTTTCAACCACGCCTCCACACGATCCACATTGCTATCCATCTCGTCCGTGGTGTTGCTCTGGAGCTCAACGACGATCTCCTCATCGTACGCGTCCCGAGCCTCCTGAAGCAGAACCTCCATGATCTCCGAGTCCAGGTTCTCCTGGAGCTTGACCTCGGGGTATTTCCTGCATGGTATCGCTATGTTAGTATGGTGGACTTCGCTTGTTGGGAAGAGGGCGAAGTTGCTGTGTTAAAAACTTCTTTCACTTGCCTCTCAGTCAACCTGTCGTACAGCGTGGTCGAATCCACCCTCAAGACGACGACGAGATCGATCCAGCTCTTGGGGAACAGGTCACAGGCGTGCCAGTCGATGATGCACCCGCCCTCCTTCACCTCATCTTCCATGGCATCGAGTAGCTGTGAGGGTGTAGCTCACATAGCAATTTCGAATATGTAAGCAATACGGTTCTCTTCTCATGCGTGCGAATCTCAGATACGTACTAAGGAAATGGGGAGTGAGTGAGGGCACAGTTCATCATACCTTATCTTCATCGACAACCCAGCTCTGGAACTCCTCATCATAGCCCTCATGACACTCCTTGTCCTTGGCAATCTGGTTGACCGAGAGATGCTTCAATCCCGTCCGTTCAGCGATCGCCTCGCAGTGTGTGGTCTTACCGACCCCAGGCGTACCGGTGACGATGATGTTTGGCAACGTCCTTGACATTTTTTTTTGTGTCCCTATAGTTCTCTCAAAATTTTCTTCGGATTTGTTTCCGCTTAATGGACGATCTAGCGAGTTATGTTCCTCTGTGAGCCTGAACAGAAGATGCCAGGCTCGTTGTTGTGAGTTTATTTCGTGGACTGACGACGAGGTAAGTGCCACCTTTGAAGGAATGGAGGAAAAAATCCACACACAAAAATCACTTTTCGCATCATCGCCGCCAGGCACGTCACGTGCCGGACACCACTTACACCACCCCCGAAGAGGATGCTTGCTGGCAAGCCAGTGTCGCCTTCCCTAGGTTCCATCATATAATTACTTTGAGGTTGCCTCTCTGATATATCAACGCCAGTTTATATCTTTCCCATGTATCTTTATACGCTTGTACCGCCAGCAGGATATCTGAAAACCCATGAAATATAGTAGTTGTACGCCTCCGAGGGTATGCCTCACATCAGGTAGATGGTAAAACGATAGTGCCCGCCCCCTGAAGAACAAAAGTTAAGCCGCACAATCAACACTTACCATCCCCTCCCTCTGACATCACAACCGCATCCGCTCCTGGATGAGCTTGTACCCTTTCCTCTTCTTGGCCCCTCCAGTCAATGCCTGCCTCGTCCGCCCGATGAGGCGTGCGAGCCGCTGAAACACGAAGTTCTCGCCGACCCACGCGATCACGAAGTACGCCATGCCCAGTCCCACGATGGTCAGCTTGAAGTCCCAGCTTATCTTTGTCAGCTGCATCAGCTTCCTCACCCAGTGCGCGGGCGACGTGACCATGTGCAGGGTGGCGAGCAGGGTGACGCCGATGGCGGCGACAAAGGGCCCTGTAGATAATAATCGAAGTCGCTGGTAGTCAGTAGAGGGACCTAATATGAACAAGGCGGGCTAGGGAGAGGTAGGTGAATAAGGGACGCACAGTTCTGCGCCATGCCCTGCCTGAACGGCGGGCCGGCATTGAGGACGACACCGGCAAGGATGTATTCGAAGCACGACGTGAGGAACAGCGCCGTATTCTCTGAGTTCTTGATATTCGACTTGCCTGTATCCACGACAGGAGGGATGAACCTGTTTTTGGTTTGAATTATGCGTGGGTCAGCCTTGATCGCATTACTGCCGAAGATGAGGTAGACTGGTAGATTTACCAGGGCTGTTGCCGGACGTTAACAAAAGCAACAGTTTGGATCGCGATGCAGATGCACATCTGGCCAAGCAGAGGCGTTAGGACCTTGCGTGAGACTAGGTCGGCGGTTGGGCGTTTTCGACAAAGCTCTGGGAAAGGACCAGCCCAGCTCACTGCGAACGGGGAAGACGAAGATCAGCAGGTGTTGCTTCTACCTAGCGTGTGCGTACTTTGTTGTTGAGGGAGGGAACTCACTAAACACGGCGATGGGCAGGATGAGAGCGAGGTCGATGAATAGGAACTGTAACAGAGTCGTTAGTGAGAATTCATGTTATGAGAGAAGAGGTGGTGGCTCCAAGGAGCTTTACGAGCTTTGCATACCTGGAAATCTCCAAGATTTGACGCGGAGGCGTAGAGGAAGCTCACAGAAGTGAACTGGATGGCCGAGTATAGACTCATGTACTTGAAGCAGCTGAAGCTGGTCACAAGCGCGGCACGACCCTCACGGATGACCTCGGGCACGCACCGGATATCGAACACCCTCGAGGTGAACGGGGCCGCGACGGACGCCTCGGCCTCTGACAGCGAGATGCCCACATCGGCAGCCTTCAGCGCACCACAATCATTGGCGCCGTCCCCACAGAAGCCGCAGCAGTAGTCGATGCTCTGGAGCTTCTCGACCAGCTCGTGCTTCTCGTCCGGAGACATGCGGGCGAACACCTTGCCGCACACAAGCATGCGGTGCAGGACCTCGGGCTTCGCATAATCGACGACCCAGCGGAAGACGTCGCCGCTCACCGCGATGGAGTAGTTCCGGAGGTTCGAGATGTCGTACGGCAACGACGCGTCCCCCTCCGGCGGTGGCGGCAGCGGCAGGAGGGTCTGATCGTCCAGCTGGAAGACGCTGTTGTCTATGCTCTCCCACTGGAGCTTCGAGTTCGGGTCCCGAGAGCTGCCCTCCACGAAGCGGGGCACGAAGCAGTGCGCCGTCTTGTTCATGAGGTTGCACTCTCGGGCCACGCTTATGGCTGTCAGGATGTTGTCGCCCGTCACCATGACGGCGCCGATGTTAGACCGCAGCAGCTCGTCGAGCACGGCGGCCGTGGTGGGTTTGAGCTTGTTCTCGAAGATGATGAACCCGACGAAGTCCAGCCCAGACTCGACGTCGGCTCGCTTCAGCTTCCGGGCCTTGACCCAGCTAAGCTTCTTGATGTGCTTGCTGGCGCATCCTATGACGCGGTATCCCTTGTGCGTGTAGTGCGACAGGAGCTCGTCGTAGTCGGAAGGGAAGCTCTCCGGCCGGCAAATGTCGCGCATGCACTCTGGAGCCCCCTTGACGTAGACATCGCCGCTGTTCTGCCCGAAAGTGCGGACCACAACGCTAGCCCGCCGCAGCTGCGAGACGAATTCAAACGACTTCAGTACGCCCAGCTCGAACGGTACTGGATGCCCGCTGGCGTCTGCCCAGTCCAGTTCGTGCTTCATCTCAGGAGGGGGTCGAGCAATCGATGGCGCCAGGTTACCCTGCTGCTGCTGTTGTTGCTCGTCTTCTCCTTCCTGGTCTCCACTGCCGCTTCCGTCACCTTCGTCAAACGACCAGCGGGTGAACTCGAACATCTTGAGGTCCAATGGGTCTCCGACCAGCTCTCCGTCCACAGAGCGGAGCGAGTGGCAGGTAGCCATTGTGAAGAGGGCTGCTCTCATCAGGTTTCCGGCAGCAGCGGCCCCTGAGTTGGTGCCGTTGGTGCCGTTGCCCGCCTCCTGTCGGGCCAGGTCTTCGGGGTCTGATAAGATTTCACTGAACCGATTTGCAGCCTTGTTGACCACCCGGACGCCAAGGATGTCGAGACCTTCCTCAGTCAGCGTGCCGGTCTTGTCGAAGCACATAATGTCGAGCTTCCCCGCAACGCTGACCCGCTGAGGGCTGATGCAGAAGATCTCCTTGGACTTGAGCCTGCGGAGGGCGAAGTTCGTTCCAATAGTGAGAGTGGCCGGTAGGGCCGGTGGCACGACGATGGTGATCAAGTCCAGGGCCCGGACGATAATGAGGTGCCACTCCAGCTTTAGGCGGATGAAGTTGATGAAAGAGGCAATAAAGCCTATAATTGCTACGACCGCCATGACGGAGATGTACCGGAACGAGTCACGGTAGAACTTGAAACCAGACGGCTTAGGGAATAGCATAGACCGAACCAGCGAGCCCTTAGTAGTGTTGAAGCCAGTCCGGACGACCATAGCGAGTGCCACAGCCTCGCCCTCCTCACCCTCGCTCTGCTGTGGCCGCCGTGCTTGGATGATCTTGGTGCCACAGAAGAGAAAGTGGCGGGCCTGTTCAGGCGGCAGCGTGGCAGCAGCGAGATCCAGCGATCGGAGAGACTCGTCGGTCGTAGTAACCTTCGAAACAGGCACAGACTCCCCTGTAAGCATGCTCTCGTTCACGATGCAGTCTCCGCTCAACAGCAAGCTGTCGGCAGGGAACTGGGTTAGGTTCGGGTCGCTGGCTTCGTAGATATCACCGGGAACGAGGTCTCCTGACGAGATATAACGCCAGAAGCCTCCCCGTAGCACGCGCACGTCGCACTCGAAGCGAGAGATCTCCCGCAGCCGCCGCATGGTAGCCCGGGTCTCGACCAGGGTCGTGGTTATGCTGCCAAAGGACATGAGGAAGATGGCGACGGCATAGTAGTAATACTGGTCCATCGACCACAGCACTAGACTGGCGATCTGGAAGACGTAGAACGGGTGGAACACCTCGTCCACCAACAGCCGGAATACGGACTTCTGCTCAATGTCGATCAGGTTGTTCCCGAACACCACGTCGCGCCGGCTTTTCTCTTCGCTATCGATGCCGGCCCGCACAGCGCGGACGTCCGTCCAGGCCGGGTCCTTCCAGCCGTTGCAGATCTGGAACCGGTCCCGCACCGGCTGGAAGTAGAGCCGCACGTAGCGGTAGTCGAGCGTCCGGAGTTCGGGTATGATTGGGTCCTGGTCCTCCTCATAGTACGAGGCCGAGAACTTGCCCCGCGGCGTGCCGAACACGGATGATAATGGCCTGTCATACGGCCTGCTCTGGACATCCAGGATGGCCATCTCTCCCCACTGGTTCTCGACGACCACCCATTGACAGTCGCGCAGTGGCGAGGGCCGGCCGGTCATCTTGACGTGCCACCTCGGAACCCAGCGCAAGAGCAGCCAGCCCAGGCCCAGCGTGCAGACGCACATGGCGACGTACGCCGCGAAGCCGACAGGGCTCGTCCGGAAGCCGGCCACGACTATCGTAAGGTCCTCGCTGGCCATGTATATCTTTTGGTTGGTCCGCCCATTGCCCGACGAGATGAACGAGCTGGCGTCGGTCATGGCGCTAGAGGAGCGGCGGAGCAGTCGTGAGCGCACCGAACCTCGTGACTGTGTTGACGCTCTACGGTGCAGCACATAGTCGTTGTCGGCAGCGTTGCGCTCTAGATCCGCCGAGTCTTCCTCGTCGTCATCCTCCACGCCTCTTTCGTCATCGATGTCCGGCCCAAACGGTATCTCGTCCAGATCGTCTACTCCTCCGTCTCCAAGCAGGGCCGCCCCGATGTCTCCATCAGCCGGTTCGTCCTCGTCCTCCTGATAAAAGTGGAAGCTCGCGGTCGAGTCTGCGCGGGATCGGCGGTGCGCGAAGGCAGATAGGCTCGTCGGTAGGCTCTCGGCCATTGGACCGGAGTAAAGCTGCGGAGATTCTCACCGTATACGTCAGAGTGCCGCCCAGACAGAGTCGCTGCCAACCGTCGCTGCAGCCGAGCTCCCACCCCTAAACTAAAGCTGGCCGACGTACCTCATCCTGTGCCATCTCGACATCCTCGAAGATGCTCGCGCTGCTGGGGTTGGCGCTCAGGCCGTAGAGGCCACGGCCATGGCCGTCGCCGTCGTCTTGCTCATGGCTGTCAGAATTCCGGCCCGACGGCCCCTCGCCAGCGGTTGGCGCTCCGCCGGCGCCATCGTCCTCCATATCTATGGTGGGCTGCTTTCCACCGTGCAACGGTTCCAGGAGTACTACCTGTAGCAGAGGTAGCCAGTCCGATTGGCATACATGAGGAGGAGAGGGAAGATACGGAATAGCGCTCGAATCTTGCGATTGCGTTGGGTGATGGAGAAGGGAGCACTATTCCGTATATCCCTCGGGAGGTCCTCAGGAGGCACGTTGGGGAAGACGGACGATGTTGGAGCTATCGCATTGATGGAAGCTTCAGCTCCGCTCCAGGTTGGCTTCGGGCTATTTTGTGGCGTGCGACGTGCGGCGTGGCTCACACCCATGGCCGGCAGGCAATTTCTTGGGACCGGAATGACGTCGGTACTCTTCTCCTGATAAGGAAAGAGCCCGATGCTCTGGCCAGAGTCTTGGCGCCTTCGACGGGCAAGCGTATGTTCTATTCTATCTAGCATCTATCTAGCAGCTCAAGTTGTTGCGATATCTTACATGTACCGGACGTTTTAAAGTTTGTGCGCTGTATCTAGCATGTAGCGGATTCTTGGAATTTGGAGACTGTTGAAGCTGGGCTGCTCGTGTATTCCGGCAATGTGGGGTGTACTCCGGCCCTCCGAAAGCCTGGGGCCAGAGCTGGTGGGAGGAAGTCAAGAAATATATTTTATCGCGACTTTCTTTTTGGTTTTAGCTTGCTCCAGATCCTCCTCCATTCCTCCTACCATCTTAGTCCCCCATCCTTAGGCTTCGTTGCGTCTCAATAATTGTGGTCATTCGACACTCTGGCACCTACGGCCTGTGGTGGTTGGTTGCGAGAGCGCGTCTGACTTTCGTCGACTTCCGTTGACGCGTCTCTGCATCTTCAAAATCGACATCTATGATGAGAACCAGCAGTGCTCTGGTGCATGAAGTCACCGAGTCATGTGAAATTTCACCTAGGGTCCAGGCCTTCGGATATCTCTCTGTTTCTGTCCAGAGCCCCAGGACCCCAAGGACTCGAGGGAAACGCTCGGCAGGAGCACACCGCCAACAGTGCAGTTCATGGGCCATGCAGCCCAGCCGACACCATCCATTGACCCCACAACGCCACAGGGCGCCTCACTGAACCGTGTAAGCCCACAGACGTAGCCCGCCACGCCCACCAAAGCCGCCAAAGAGCGGTGATATGGGAGATGGTTGAGGGGTGGACACCGAGACGAGGCAAGGGGTAAGAAAAAAAAAAATTCGCAAAGATCTTTTCCCAGGAATGAGCTTGAAGTGGAGGCAAGAGAAGGGGCAAACAATGCAGAGTGACCTCGAGAACGTCCGAGAATTCAAGAGCAAACAGCAAGCATGCACGATGTACTTTCCATCCAATATCCTGTACCCCTCTGACTGTTTGGTCCCGATAAAGGAACCAACGCCGAAGGTACCAGTCGTGTCGTAAGTGTATTTTCGCCCCTCCTCCAATATTGATTCGGTATAATCGAGTCCATCCAGTTGGGCAAATAGCAAATAGCCACAGTTCAGAGCGACCAATCAGGCAAGCACTTGGGTGGTCTTCGGGCTCCCTCAACAGAAGGCACAAAGTTGGGTCGCTAAGAAAATTTCCCAATGATCAGTGTACCGTGCTAAACTTTTCGTAACCCCGCCATTCCCACCTCCGCCGCTTCCACGCTCTTTTTTTTTTTTTTTCTTCGACAACGTGGAGTTCTCAGCAAGGTTAAAACCCACAGCAACTCCCCTCTCTCAATCTTGCGTCCCTCGTCCGTCACCGTTTCCTTTTCCTCTCGTCCCGTCGCCGCCGGTCACAATCAGAGAAACAGCATAGCAGCACGCGGTGCTTCGTTTCTACAGCCATGGCCGAGCCAATCCCCAACAAGCGTGCCGACCCGGTCGCGCCGTAAGTCGACCGCCCTTTCCCCTCGATGCCCGCAACGGCCCCGGACACAGCGATTTGGCGCGCTGTGTCTTCTCGTGCGATAATAGGCGATCGCTTCAACGGCCTAGGTCTTCTATCGTACTGACTGTGCCACACAGAACGCCACAGAACACCCCCGCCAACAACGCCCCCATCTCGTCGCACGCCCAGCAACCCGGAGTTGCTAGCATCAAGGAAGGTTCGTTCGTGTTAAGACACTCTCATTCGGACTGGCCAGCTGGCAGGGCAGGGCTGGCATCTTATCTCATATCTCGCCTGCAGCTGGAGTCACACTCGACCCCCACGAGGAAAGAGACACGAGACACGACCGCACACGCATGAACACGCCTAGATCGAATTTAGAATATTTCCACAGGCTAACCCGATGTTGGGAACAGAGGAACTGGGCGCCGCCGCGTCTATTTTCGCGCAGAACCCCAAGCTGGTTCAGATGATCCAGGGCCGCCTGGGCAGCCTTGTTGGACGATCCTCCGGCTACATCGAGTCGCTGCCGCCCCAGGTCAAGCGCCGCGTTGCTGGCCTGAAGGGAATCCAGAAGGATCACTCCAAGCTGGAGGCCGAGTTCCAGGAGGAGGTTCTGCAACTGGAGAAGAAGTACTTCGCCAAGTTCACCCCCTTGTATGTGAAGCGCGCCGCCATCGTCAACGGTGACAACGAGCCCACCGAGGCCGAAGTCGAGGCCGGCGAGGAGTCCGAGGATGAGGAGGACGAGGATGACGAGAAGGAGGGTGTCTCCAAGCCCGCCGAGAAGCCCGCCGATGCCACCACGGAGGCGGGTGAGGCTGTCAAGGGCATCCCAGAGTTCTGGCTTTCGGCCATGAAGAACCTGATTTCGCTCGCCGAGATGATCACCGACCGCGATGAGGGCGCTCTCAAGCACCTGACCGACATCCGCATGGAGTACCTCGACAAGCCTGGCTTCCGCCTGATCTTCGAGTTCGCCCCGAACGAGTTCTTCACGAACAAGACTGTTTCTAAGACCTACTTCTACCAGGAAGAGTCGGGTTATGGCGGTGACTTCATCTACGACCACGCGGAGGGTGACAAGATCGACTGGAAGGCCGACAAGGACCTGACCGTCCGGATCGAGCAGAAGAAGCAGCGCAACAAGAGTAGGCGCCCACCTTTCGCCCACCTTTCTGGCCCTGATGTGGACATCAATCACCACTAACATTCCACCTGCCCATCTAGACACCAAGCAAACACGCATTGTCAAGAAGACCGTCCCCACTGCGTCGTTCTTCAACTTCTTCTCTCCTCCCAAGGCGCCCTCTGAGGAGGACGCGGATGCCGCCTCTGACATCGAGGACCGCCTCGAGCTCGACTACCAGCTGGGTGAGGATATCAAGGAGAAGCTCATCCCACGTGCTATCGACTGGTTCACGGGTGAGGCTCTGGCGTTCGAGGAGATGGATGAGGACGACCTCGAGGACGGCTTCGAGGATGAGGATGACGAGGATGACCTGAGCGAAGATCACGACGACGAGGACGAGTCGGATGAGGATGATGTAAGTCTGGCCCCTTTAAGCAATCCCTTACACACATAAACTCACTTTTCCATAACAAAACAAAGGAAACCCCTTTCTGACAGCGCAACAGGACGACACCTCCAAGCCGAAACAAGAGGCCCAGGAGTGCAAGCAGTCCTAGTCCCCTGCGCCGCCCTCCGGAGTTACCTCCTTTCCAGTCTCTGAGGTCACCTTGTTATGATGGGAGATCTCGCTCGCTCCTGTGAAGTCCAAACACAGGAGAGGAGCCCCAAATTCGATATTCACAACATCCCCGTGGTACCCTTTTGGTTTTTGTCCGCGTATTCATTCTCCTTGAGGAGGACACCTCAACCGGCTTGGCGTCCGTGGGACTTCCCATGGAATTTCCTAGTACAAAGCATGATGAGTTCGCCCTATAGACCGTAATTCGCACAATCACCACACGCAAACACAACACATACATATCAAGAGGCCAAAAATGAGGTTGCTTTCCCAGTTTCTCTCTTGGTCGTCGTTGTGGAGGGTTTGGTCTTTCTCTACCTACCACCTACGGTACCTTACTTATTCCGTTCACCCCAGCTACCACCTATCACCACTTCTTTTTTCTTTTGTCCCCATCTCCCCCGACGAGTTCTATTTGATGGTTCTTTGCCCATTACTCTTCCCTTGCTTTCTGTCTAGGCCTGGGAGTTCACTTATTTCTCCAATTGGCCTTGTACTATGCTTGCTGCTTTCTCGGAACATTTAAGTTCTCGTTATGGTGGTCTTTCCTCTTTCCTCATTATCCTCCCATTCTCAGTTATCACAACCTACCAGGTAGTCAAAAAAGTGGCAATGTGAGGAATCCATTCTGGGGCTTTAAACACAAAAATCGGGACATCTCCTCAGGTCAAACTTTGCTTGAGGACGGTAAAAGGGGACGTCTAAAAGGGGGCCGTTGAAGTCTGGGTGATAGACTTCACTCTACAGCATGTGGTGCAGAAATACGGCTGCGGTCATCATCTCGTCCCTGACGTGGGAATGCAAGACTGTCTTCTTCGCCAGGTCGCCGAGGTACATACAGTTG
The DNA here is from genome assembly GCA_003049485.1 of Ophioceras dolichostomum. Classification (NCBI taxonomy): domain Eukaryota; kingdom Fungi; phylum Ascomycota; class Sordariomycetes; order Magnaporthales; family Ophioceraceae; genus Ophioceras; species Ophioceras dolichostomum. Next base: position 34,327 of record PYST01000072.1, read on the forward strand.
CGATGCTTCTTGTCCACGAATTTCGGATTTCCAGGCTGTCTGTATTGATACGTCCGGGACGGTTCACACTCCATTAGTAGTGGGGTGGGAAAGCCCATACACGAAATCTTCATGTCCGTTCCTGTCGACCGTAGCCTTCCAAGCTGAACCGTGCCTTCGTTGAGCCCGCCGCGATACACCCGGTACGGTAGTGGCCTTTGGGAGGCGTGTTCACCTACTCATTCTCACCAGTGACTTCTCTACCAGGTAGGAGATATATTACAGTTCCGTACTAGGAAATGTGAAGTCCGTCGGACAAGCCATGTTGCGAGGCCAGAAATTTTCCGTGCCGTCGTCTGGCTGGTTGCGATACTCGGCCAACAGGACTTCTGTCTCCCCCCCCAACAACGGCTTACAAGTTTACGAGGTCCTCCCACCGGTGACGGCTACCTACCTACCTACCTACCCAGGTTCAACTTATGGGTGGTGGAAAATGGCGTGCTCCCTGTGACGGTTGGACACTAGAAGCAGGAAAAAAAAATCTCGACCACCAAGCTCCATTATTTCTCTGACTCTAAATTTTTTCAGGTCCTAGACACCTTTCCCATTCGTTAGAGGTCTGGTCATTCCTGTTTGCCTCCGAAAGCCGGCGCCGGGAAAAAATAAACCTTGCTGAACACTCAATGACTCAACCCCGCCATTCAGCGCAACGGTCTTACAGCCCAAGACCCCACTAACACAGATCACGGTCTTCAGAACCACATCTAGGAGTCGAGACCAACTTCAAGAGCGTTCGATTTGTTCGACTCGAAGCAGGCCTCGACCTCTCAGCAGCTTTTCCATTCTCTCATCCTAAGTTGCCTTCTGCCATGGCCCAGCCCCAAGATATCATGCTGCCCCCAGGCAGGGGCTTGCTGTACAATGTTGCAGTCTCGACCTCACCAACAGCCACATTCCACTCGCCGCCTCCGTCTAGCATCGGAACGAGCGGAAGGAGAGCCACGGCAAAAGTGCTGAAGCCCTTTAACACAACCGACATCAAGATCCTCCTCCTGGAGAACGTGAACCAGAGCGGGAAGGACATCTTGACGGCTCAAGGCTACCAGGTGGAGGCCTTGAAGACCTCCCTTCCTGAGGACCAGCTCATCGAGAAGATCAGGTGAGTGCTCGAGGTCAACCTGTCTTCACCAGGGCCTATGATGCAACGTCCTGTAATGTCCTTTGTATTGTATCTTCGACGGCGGCATCTGCTTTGCACATTACAATACGTCGTATAGCATTCGACATTGGATCACGTTACATCGTAGTCATGGCGACCGTCTCGCTTCTAAGGAATTCACTCACATGCGCCTATGCAAAGAACATAATACTAACAACTCATCAAGGGATGTGCATGTCATCGGTATCCGGTCCAAGACCCGGCTGTCGGAGAAGGTGTTGCGTGAGGCTAAGAACCTCCTCGTGATCGGGTGCTTCTGCATCGGCACCAACCAGGTGGACCTGGAGTACGCGGCGCGGCACGGCGTGGCCGTGTTCAACTCGCCGTTCGCTAACTCGCGCAGCGTGGCCGAGCTGGTCATCGCCGAGATCATCACGCTCGCGCGCCAGCTGGGCGACCGGTCCAACGAGATGCACCGCGGCACGTGGAACAAGGTCAGCAGCAAGTGCTGGGAGATCCGCGGCAAGACGCTCGGCATTGTCGGGTACGGCCACATCGGGTCGCAGCTGTCGGTGCTGGCCGAGGCCATGGGCATGTCGGTCATCTACTACGACATCGTCACGCTCATGGCCATCGGCAAGGCGCGCCAGGTGGCCACGCTGCAGGAGCTGCTGAACGAGTCCGACTTCGTGACGCTGCACGTCCCCGCCACACCCGAGACCAAGAACATGATCTCCTCGGCGCAGCTGGACCAGATGAAGACGGGCGCGTACCTGATCAACGCCAGCCGCGGCACCGTGGTCGACATCCCGGCCTTGATCAACGCCATGCGCAGCGGTAAGATCGCCGGCGCCGCCCTCGACGTCTTTCCCAACGAGCCGGCGGCCAACGGCGACTACTTCAACGCCTCGCTCAACACCTGGGGCGACCAGCTGCGCAGCCTGAGCAACATCATCCTCACGCCGCACATCGGCGGCAGCACCGAGGAGGCCCAGCGCGCTATCGGCGCCGAGGTCGCCGACGCTCTCGTCCGCTACATCAACTCGGGCGTCACCCTCGGCAGCGTCAACATGCCCGAGACGAACCTGCGGTCGCTGACGCTGGAGGAGCCCGACCATGCCCGTGTCATCTTCATTCATCACAACATCCCTGGTGTGCTGCGCAAAGGTAAAATCTTCTTTCCCTCCCATCCCCTCCTCCATCATCCCTCCTCCTATCCCTTATTTGGCATGGCGTGTTTGGTATGCTGACGCCGGCGAACCTTAAAAATGTACAGTCAACGAGATTCTCAGCGACCACAATGTCGACAAGCAGATCAGTGATAGCAAGGATGACGTCGCTTACCTGATGGCGGATGTTAGCAACATTCACGAGGGCGATATCAAGGAGATTTATGGGGCGCTGGAGGCTCTTAGCTGTAAGTTCCTTGCTCCCTCTCTCCTCATCTTTCCCTGGTAAACCTTCATGACTAACATATATCCCTATAGCGCGTATTATGACACGCATCCTGTTCTAGGCGCACAAGAGAGGATGGGGAGGGAATAAGGGGCGATGTCGATTTCTCTTTCTTTCTTTTTTTCCCCCCTTGTTCTTCTAGGGCCAACCCCCTATATTCAACATTGCAGCATATGGGCATTGCGGAGCAAATTTGGGCAGGCGGATATGGGATCATGAAATGCGTTCAACACACGCAAAAAAAAGAAGCGCTGTTCCGGAGATGATCTTTTATGCGTAAAAGTTAGGGAAGGGGGGTCAATGTCTTGCTGGTCTGAGGGCAAATACAGGAGTTCCTCGAAATCAGAAAAAAGAGAAGTATACGGGATGTTCTCATCGGAAATATCTACAATAGAAGGAAGAATCGAGGCTGAACAAGATACGCGTTTTTGGTCTGGACAACGACACGCACCCGAACTCCTCAGGAGAATATTCCACGACGATCATCCTCTCCTCACGTCCTTCCGAGATGGGTCGACACCGCTCGGGCGCGGAACGGACCCAAAGGTGGTGGAGATTCGCCCGAACAGGCGATCTGCTTCAGGGGCGCACGACACCAACGATCCAGCACTGATGAGCAGGGTACGCAGTGCGAGCAGGAAGCCTGGCGCGATTTTTTGTGTTGTTTACTCTCCGATACGGGAAATTGCAAGGAACTCCTCCATCAGAAAGATGGTCTGTGTCTGCTCGTCTGTCTACCGACAAGCAGGATGCAGAAAACGCGCCGGGGATCGCGTGTCTCTGATGCCTCTCTGATGATACAAACAGCCAGGGCTGCTGAACCAAACGGACAAGGTTGGGCTTGTCTTACTGTAGAGTGCCGAGCCTGAAGGCTTTGGGCATGACTTGCCCGGAGCATCGCAATGTTGAGCTTCAATGCCTTCCCCCATTCCATATATATGGGGAGTAACATAACCACCTCCTCTCGGCATTTTGGGGAACATTTCGAGACCGCTAGAAGGACCCCCATATTTCTCGAAAGCCACGGTCCCTTTCCCCGGGATGAGAAAATGTCTGGTTGCAGTGGACGGTGCGAAGAGCCATCGTTATAGGGGGCCTAGGTCCACTATATGTCAGAGTCCGGTTGGAATGTTTCGAGTGTTCTGCCACGGACGCGCTGCCGAGCGGTGTTAAGTCGGTGCATCGAACGATGCCGTCACTGTTCACTGAACGACGCATCTCACTCTTTTTTGAGATGAGCGGAGCCAAGCTGCATAAGTGCATGTATTTCCGTACCTGCACTGTACCACCATATGCAGTTATCTTTCGTTGGGAACAAAAGAAGAGGACGGCAGACGGGAACAGAAAAAAAACAGATGCATTCCTACCGAAAGTAGCGAATGACAGCATTGGGACGGACGGGAGCGGGAAGTCGAGAAAACGGTTTAGCGCAAACAGGGCGCCACGCACCTCCGGCCCCCTGCAGAAATTCTGGAGACAGTCTGCAACCTTCTTGAAGAGCGTCCTTGGCTTCCACCAGCTGGCCAGTGTCAGCCGCCGCAGTGCTTCTTGTTTGTCCAGCAGGACGAGAAAACAGAAGAATCAGAAAACACAGGATGACCAAAACGCGTGAGGTTGGTTACAGTTTCGCAACAGCATGTGGCTTTTTCCTTTTCCTCCATCTCGTCAGCCCCCCAAGGAGTGAGCCAGCTGAATCCAGCCGGGCTTGAGCCCAGTCCAACCAAGCCGCTGCAAGCTGGTGCCAAGTGATGATGATCGTTGATTGCTTGAAGAACAACACCACACAGTGAAGAAACAACCTGCAGGCTGCTGTTGCATGTGCAAAAGGCAAAAAAAAAGTGCCGTACGTGCGCGACGCGTGCTAAACTCCTTCGGGGAATGAACGGTGACAAGGGCAAAAAAAGGAGACGCTGCTTCAAGTTTTTTTGTGCTGTCACCTTATAGCTTGATACGGCCTCCTGCAAACCCCTGCCTGTTGCGCTATCAGTCTAGCAGCCGCGCCGTTTTATCGGGACATCACCCAAGCAATCGGGGTTTACTGGGCATCGGGATCGATTCAACCTTTTTTTTGTTCCAGGTCCAGTCCAGTCCGATCCGTCCACCCTTCCACACACATCAAGCCCCCTTTCGAAAGGACGGGCTCTCTCTCCAATTGAAGACGACCTTCTCCAACACCATCACTGAACCTCTAAGCGCGTGTCACACACCGTTGGCTTAGAGGCACGGGGGGAACCAGTCAGTTATCACTGTGCTGTGTCCACTACGGCTGTTGCTCATCACTGGGCCAGACTTGACGAACGCATTTTGGTTGCCATTTCTGGACTTCTTTTTTTCAGCAGCATATTATTCTTTTGCTTCGTTTCCCCTCTGATTTTTTTTCTTCCAGTTGTTTCTTTTCCCCTCTTTATTTTTAATTAGACGAATGTCTGTTGCCGAAGCGCCTTCCCGCTCCCGCTGTTGACCCCAGTGTCTGGCTTTCTCTCCGCGTCCGCCGCGCACGCCCTCCTTCCTCCTCCGGACTTCTCCCTCCCTTTGTGCATCCGAAATCGACGCGCACCGCATCGACCGGCGACACCGCTCATTCGTTTGACTCGGATACCGCCCGACGCACCAAATCATCAGGCACACACCCGCAATCCACCGATTTGCTGCTGCTTCTGCTGCTGCTCGCTCGGCCGCTTCACGAGTAGCACCCTGAGCCTGAGCGACCGCCGCGGTCGCTCTATCCGTCGCCCATCATGGCGGAAACATATGACGTCGGCACAAGGGCGTGGCAGCCCGATGCCGGCGAGGGCTGGGTTGCTTCGGAGGTTGTCCAGAAGAAGGTCGATGGCTCAAAAGCTGTCCTCACCTTCAAGCTTGAGAATGGGGAGGTATGTTGGCGTTCAACTCTGCTACCCGGTTCCTCCAGCTGGCCGATTCCCCAGTCCATACGATGCTTCTCCAAGGCCGTGCCGAAAAGGAGACCATGACAGCCCAGTTCTCTAACTCTGCCACCTATGCTTTCTATCCAGACCAGGGTCGTCGAGGTCTCACTTGAGGCTCTCCACAGCGGCAACGACTCGTCATTACCTCCTTTGATGAACCCGACTATGCTAGAAGCCAGCGATGACCTCACAAACCTCTCACATCTCAACGAGCCAGCCGGTATGCGGCCCACTCCCCATGCTGCTACCCCTATGCCTTCGTCGCACCTCGAGCTCAGCTTTCCGATACTAACAGCAGGCCCCACGGCTTCACTCTCCAGTTCTCCAAGCTATCCGACTCCGATACCTCCAGAAAGAGATCTACACATACTCGGGTATAGTGCTTATAGCTACAAATCCCTTCGCCCGCGTCGACTCCCTGTACGTGCCCGGCATGGTGCAGGTCTACGCCGGCAAGCAGAGGGCGACACAAGCACCCCATCTCTTCGCTATTGCCGAGGAGGCCATGATGGACATGCTGCGGGACTCGAAGAACCAGACGATCGTGGTGTCGGGAGAATCAGGTGCCGGGAAGACCGTGAGTGCTAAGTACATCATGCGGTACTTCGCGACGAGGGAACCACCACAGAGCCAGGCCAAAGGTGCGAGGCCCAAGAAGGCCGAAGCGATGAGCAAGACGGAGGAACAAATCTTGGCCACGAACCCGATCATGGAGGCCTTCGGAAACGCCAAGACAACGCGCAACGACAACTCCTCACGGTTCGGCAAGTATATCGAGATCATGTTCGACAAGCAGACCAACATCATCGGCGCCAAGATCCGCACGTACCTGCTGGAACGATCCCGTCTGGTGTTCCAACCCCTCAAGGAACGCAACTACCACATTTTCTACCAGCTCATCGCCGGTGTGACCGACCAGCAGCGGCAGGCACTCAGCCTCATGCCAGTCGAGCAGTTTGAGTACCTCAACCAGGGCAACACCCCGACCATCGATGGCGTTGATGACAAGGCCGAATTCCAGGCGACACGCAACTCGCTAAAGACAATCGGTGTGACGGACGCCCAACAGGAGGACATCTTCCGCCTGCTCGCCGGTCTGCTACACCTGGGCAATGTGAATATCGGGGCGTCGCGGTCAGAAAGCACTTTATCTGCGACGGAGCCGGCTCTAGAGAAGGCGTGTAGCATCCTGGGGATCAACGCGCCCGAGTTTGCCAAGTGGATTGTCAAGAAGCAGTTGATCACTAGAGGTGAGAAGATTACATCCAACTTGACACAGGCGCAGGCCACTGTGGTGCGAGATTCGGTGGCCAAGTTCATCTACTCCAGCCTATTCGACTGGCTGGTGGACATCATCAACCGAAGCCTGGCTACGGAGGAGGTGCTTAATCGGGTTAGCTCTTTCATTGGTGTTCTGGATATCTACGGTTTTGAGCACTTCGCCAAGAATTCGTTCGAGCAGTTCTGCATCAACTACGCCAACGAAAAGCTGCAACAGGAGTTCAACCAGCACGTCTTCAAGCTCGAGCAGGAGGAGTACCTTCGGGAGCAGATCGACTGGACCTTCATCGACTTCTCGGACAACCAGCCCTGTATCGATCTGATCGAGGGCAAGCTGGGTATCCTGTCCCTCCTGGACGAGGAATCACGCTTACCCATGGGCTCCGACGAGCAGTTCGTGACGAAGCTTCACCACCACTACGCCGGCGACAAGCACGAATTCTACAAGAAGCCGCGTTTCGGCAAGTCAGCCTTCACGGTGTGCCACTACGCCATCGACGTCACGTACGAATCAGAGGGCTTTATCGAGAAGAACCGCGACACCGTGCCAGACGAGCACATGGCCGTGCTGCGCTCATCCCGCAACCCCTTCCTAGGGCAGGTTCTCGCGGCCGCGTCGGCGGTGCGCGAGAAGGACCTGGCGGCAGCCTCGACAACCGCCGTGAAGCCGGCGGCTGGGCGCAAGATCGGCGTCTCAGTCAACCGCAAGCCAACACTAGGAGGTATATTCCGGTCGTCGCTGATCGAGCTGATGCACACGATCAACAACACCGATGTCCACTATATCCGTTGTATCAAGCCGAACGAGGCCAAGGAGGCGTGGAAGTTCGAGGGCCCAATGGTGCTCAGCCAACTGCGGGCCTGCGGTGTTCTGGAGACGGTACGAATCAGCTGTGCGGGTTACCCGACCCGGTGGACGTACGAGGAGTTCGCACTCCGGTACTACATGCTGGTACCTTCGGCCCAGTGGACGTCAGATATCAGGCCGATGGCCAACGCGATCCTGATGCGGGCACTGGGTGGCAGCTCCGGCAAGGGCGTAGACAAATACCAGCTTGGTCTGACCAAGATCTTCTTCCGCGCGGGCATGCTGGCCTTCCTGGAGAACCTCCGCACGAACCGGCTGAACGAGTGCGCCATCATGATCCAAAAGAACCTGCGCGCCAAGTACTACAGGCGGCGCTACCTCATGGCGCGCGAGTCGATTATACGGTCACAGGCCGCGATCCGCGGGTTCCGGGTGCGCAAGCAGGCCCAGGAGCTGCGGGTTATCAAGGCGGCGACGACGATCCAGCGTGTCTGGCGCGGCCAGAAGCAACGCAAGGAGTTCCTGCGCATCAGGGCCGACGTGGTGGCTGCGCAGGCCGCCATGAAGGGCTACCTTCGCCGCAAGCAGATCATGGAGGAGCGTGTGGGCAACGCCGCGGTGCTCATCCAGCGTGTGTGGCGGTCACGGAGGCAGCTGCGGTCGTGGAGGCAGTACCGGCACAAGGTGGTGCTCATCCAGAGCCTGTGGCGCGGCCGGACGGCAAGGCGCGAGTACAAGAAGATTCGCGAGGAGGCGCGCGATCTCAAGCAGATCTCGTACAAGCTGGAGAACAAGGTGGTGGAGCTGACGCAGTCGTTGGGCACGATGAAGGCGCAGAACAAGGACTTGCGCAGCCAGGTGGAGAACTACGAGAACCAGATCAAGTCGTGGAAGAGCAGGCACAACGCGCTCGAGGTCCGCACCAAGGAGCTGCAGAGCGAGGCCAACCAGGCCGGTATCGCGGCGGCCAAGCTCGAGGCGCTGGAGCAGGACTTCCGCAAGCTGCAGCAGAGCTTCGACGAGTCTGCTGCCAACGCCAAGCGCATGCAGCAGGCCGAGATCGAACTCAAGGACTCGCTTCGTGCCACGAGCTCCGAGCTGGAGGCGGCCCGGCGCGAGGTTGATCTGTCCGAGGCCGACAAGAACAACCTGCGCCAGCAGCTGGCCGAGCTCACCGAGGCCCTGGAGATTGCCAGGAGGAGCGCGCCTGTCAACGGCGCCGGCGAGCCTATCATGGCCAACGGCAACGGCATCGGCCCTGGCAACCTCGCCCCTGCCGCTACCGGCCTCATCAACCTGGTGTCGTCCAAGAAGCCCAAGCGTCGCAGCGCTGGCGCCGAGCCCCGCGAGATAGACCGGTACAGCATGGCCTACAACCCGCGGCCCGTGTCCATGGCGGTCACGGGTGCCGGTCGGCAGAACCTGTCGGCCCTGTCCGGCTCTACCTTCGCGCCAGGCACAGACAACATCGAGATGGAGCTCGAGTCGCTGCTTGCCGACGAGGACGGCCTCAACGAGGAGGTCACCGTCGGTCTCATCCGCAACCTCAAGATCCCGTCGCCCAACACGAACCCGCCGCCCTCGGACAAGGAGGTGCTCTTCCCGTCGTACCTGATCAACCTGGTGACGTCGGAGATGTGGAACAATGGCTTCGTCAAGGAGTCGGAGCGCTTCCTGGCCAACGTGATGCAGTCCATCCAGCAGGAGGTGATGCAGCACGACGGTGAGGAGGCCATCAACCCCGGCGCCTTCTGGCTGTCCAATGTGCATGAGATGCTGTCCTTCGTGTTCCTCGCTGAGGACTGGTACGAGGCTCAGAAGACGGACAACTACGAGTACGACCGTCTTCTCGAGATCGTGAAGCACGACCTGGAGAGCCTCGAGTTCAACATCTACCACACCTGGATGAAGGTGTTGAAGAAGAAGCTGCAGAAGATGATCATCCCGGCCATCATCGAGTCGCAGTCGCTGCCCGGCTTCGTTACTAACGAGAACAACCGGTTCCTCGGCAAGCTTCTGCAGACCAACTCTTCCCCCGCCTACAGCATGGACAACCTTCTGTCGCTGCTCAACAGCGTCTTCCGCGCCATGAAGGCCTACTACCTGGAGGACTCCATCATCACCCAGACGGTGACCGAGCTTCTGCGGCTGGTCGGTGTGACGGCCTTCAACGACCTGCTGATGCGCCGCAACTTCCTGTCGTGGAAGCGCGGCCTGCAGATTAACTACAACATCACTCGCATCGAGGAGTGGTGCAAGAGCCACGACATGCCTGAGGGCACTCTGCAGCTCGAGCACTTGATGGTCGGTTCTCTCTTCATCTCATCCTCATCCTAACCCTAGCTACGAAAATCAGACACGCTAACCTAACCCCTCCTCCCCGAATACAGCAAGCCACAAAGCTTCTCCAGCTGAAGAAGGCTACCCTGAATGACATAGAGATCATTCAGGACATCTGCTGGATGTAAGTATCATCATCACCGCCGTCCAGCCTCTAATATCAGACTTACCAGCTCTAATGACACATTCCACCCAACCACAGGCTCTCTCCCAACCAGATCCAGAAGCTGCTCAACCAGTACCTCGTGGCCGACTACGAGCAGCCCATCAACGGCGAGATCATGAAGGCCGTCGCCTCCCGTGTAACGGAGAAGAGCGACGTGCTGCTCCTTCAGGCCGTCGACATGGATGACAGTGGCCCATACGAGATTGCTGAGCCCAGAGTCATCACGGCTTTGGAGACTTACACTCCTTCTTGTATGTTCTTTTTGTCTCCATCTCCCTAAATTCGCATGGTATCTTCTAGCTAACCGTAACATTCTCCTCTACACAGGGCTACAAACCCCCCGCCTCAAGCGCCTCGCCGAGATAGTGTCGGCCCAGGCCATCGCCCAGCAGGAGAAGCTGGAGATGCAGGACTTTGACGGCCCCAACGACGACGAGACTGAGGTCGACGAGACCATGCAGCCTCAGCAGGCCATCGGTGCGAGCGCCTAGTGGGCGCCGCCGGGCCTGCCGAGACCGCAGCTGGGCAAGCCGGTGCTGCCGAAGTCGATCGTCTTCGCGAGGTGGAGCGCTAGAGCTTCTGCGCCATCATGCGGAGGTAGTGGAGGAAGTAGACGAGAGGGAGGAGAGGAGCGGAGAGGGGGAGAAGGGTCGGTGGACGGGTTGGCGGTAGCAGCAGCAGCAGCAGTTTTAGATCCGCCAGAGGAAGCCTTAGGCGGAGAAAGGAGGGAAGGGGGCCTACAAACGAGCATACCGTCAACCGTTTATGATCGAGGGCCGTCTTGCGGTGATGAACCTCCTTCGTTTCCCTCCTTACCCCCTCCACTTTTATCGGCTGCCCCTCCCACTACTACCACTGAATGTGATGGTGGTGGACCTGGCGGACCGCTGTTGGCTAGTATCGTCGACAAGGAGAACGTCAAGCCACCAAGACCTTCACCTCCGCCGCCAGCTCATCTCATATAGCTGCTAGCTGCTGTCTGTATTTTGGATGGCCTCTCTTGCTCCTGCTTCCTCGAAGTTTGCTTGTTGTGATGTCACTTCTTTCTTCCTGGGAGGGACTGGACTGGATCTTCCATGTCGAGCAATTGTCGTTGTTCTTACCTACCTTACCTTACTAGTTTACTCTGTTGTTTTCGTCTTCTCATGGTGTGGTGCATTTGAAAATAGGCTGGCTGGGCTTGTATGGATGGATCAATCTTTTCTTCTTTCCTGTGTACCGCACAAGTAAACACAAAACTACCTGCCCGTGCCTTATGGTACCTACTACGAAACTACACTTGACCTACCAACTGTCACGTCATACTACCATTTAAACGATTTTTGTTGACTGCTCCCAAGGCGGCGCGTTTCACTTCTCCCTCCCACGTTGTTCTTTGGCCTTATATCTGTCAGCTATCTGGAGTGTGATCGAAAGAGGAGAGAGAAGAGGGAGAAGAGTGAAGAAGAGGAAGAGAACGGAGTGTGAGGTGAAAGTTTTGTACTACATGAAAGAGAAATACGAGAAACAAAAAAAATAAAAGAAAGAAAGAGAAAAAGAACGTCTGGCCGAAGGAACGGTGAGAACGCAACTGGACCAGATTATCACTGCGAGTTCTCACCCATTGGCGCCCCCCGATGGTGCCCTCTCATCAACGACGACGACCCCCGTTTTCGTCCCAAAAACTATTCCCTTTCTCCATCCCATCACTTTCGCTCTCACGCAGGGCCCGTCTATAGGCATTTGCCTTAAGGACCATGTACCTCAGCATCAGCCCCTACGCCCTGGTCTCTTGAGGCGGTAGCCTCTGGGTAAAATTTTTAGTGTAAATCTCAGAGCAAAAAGGTCTTCCGCACAATGGTATGCTTTGCCCCCTTCTGCTTGTGAGACTTTTTTTTTATATATGAGATTTGTCCGAGTGCCTAGGTAGGTAGATACGTACTCCTTCGAGACACTATCGGTATCATTGAAAACGGCCTCTTTACTGAATGTCTCGAGAGCTTACAACAAAGACATCATGAGCCTCAAAATTTGGTCCACAGTGCACGCCTCCTTGAGTGTTGCATTGCAAAAGAGGTAAGTCACGACTCAAATTGTCGAGTCGAGGTATTAGGTTCCATGTTTCCTGCCTTCGATTTTGGCTATGATGTCAACATTCCACACAGCAGTGCACCCACCCCTCATCGAAAGCAGATGCAGGCGCGACGCTAGGACTCCGTACATCGGCTTGAAACGTTCCCGGCGTGATAGACAGACACTACCTGGCTGCTGTCCTCGATGTCCATATTTTCATACCCTACGACCGATTCATAATCGGTTTTTGTCAACCGAATGCCTTCTCTATAGCTTACCCTAAAAGCAATAAATCAACCTTTCTTCTCCAGCATCGTCTCACCTTAGAACAAGAGCTGTATATCAGAAGTGTACAATCATGTTGATACCTCGCATAAACATCGGTATGCTCCAGCCAGAAACCCAGACAAGAGATAAAGATTCTCGCTAACTTTAGGTTCCTATAAACATTTCCCCTCCACAAAGACTGGGTCCTAGACGGGGGCTACCTCCCGCACACGCTCATCCGCGTGGGGATCCGGCGGCAGCTCGCGGAGCGGCTGGCCTCCATCCGCACGGCGTCGCTGGCGGGCGACTACGAGCGCAAGATGGAGTTCATCGAGCGCCTGCGCACGCGGCCCATCGCGGTCGAGACGGCGGCGGCCAACTCGCAGCACTACGAGGTCGGCACGGGCGTGCTGCTGGCGACCCTGGGGCCCCGCATGAAGTACTCGAGCTGCCTGTATCCTAAGGGCGGCGAGACGCTCGCTCAGGCCGAGGTCGCTATGCTGCGGACGTATGTTGAGAAGGCGGGGCTTGAGGACGGGATGGAGATTTTGGATTTGGGGTGAGTTCTTCCTTTTCCATGTCACGATGATAATGATTCGAAACTAAGCCTTGATCGATTCGACCTAACTAACAAGTTATTGACTTGCGTAGATGCGGCTGGGGCTCTGGTGCCCTCTATTACGCAGAAGTGCTGCCGGGAGCAAAGATCACGGCGTTTTCAAACTCGAGGACTCAGAAGGAGTATATTGACTCCAAAGCCAAGGAAAAGGGACTTACCAACCTGACCGTCATCACGGGTGACGTCTCCGAGTATGAGTTCGAGAAGGAGAAGTTCGACAGGGTCGTTTCCATCGAGGTCAGCCAACCGATTCTCCCACCGGCCTCTCGCCCCATATGGGCTCCCAAGACAAGATTCTTTCTATTTTCCCTGTCAGATATGGGAGTCCTGGACTGACAGACTCCCCTGGCGATTTTGTTGCACCCTTGAACTCTTCCTCTAGATGTTCGAGCACATGAAGAACTACGAACTGCTGATGGCCAAAATTGCCCGTGCTCTCAAGCCGGGCGGCAAGCTGTTCGTGCACATCTTCACACATAAGTCGATGCCGTACGATTACGAGGAGGGCTGGATGACCACGCACTTCTTCACGGGCGGGACCATGATGTCGGCGGACCTGCTGCTCTACTTCCAGAGGGAGCTGAAGATCGAGAAGCAGTGGTGGGTGAACGGGAACCACTATTCTAAGACCTGTGAGGTGAGTAGTAGAAGCTCCATGAATCCCCTACCGGACATGAGTCGTCTGTGTTGTCGTCCCCGGGTTTTCTAGACCACTATAGTCTTGGGACGCTGACCATTATGCCCTCTCCCGGCTTGATACCAACAGGACTGGTTGGCGAAGATGATAGCTAACAAGAAGGAACTCTGGCCGCACCTGGTTGAGACGTACGGTGAGAAGGACGCGGCGACCTGGTACAACAGGTGGCAGATCTTCTACATGGCTTGCTCTGAGCTCTTCGCTTACGAAGGGGGCGACATCTGGGGGGTTGCACATTATCTGTTCGAGAAGCCTGCGACAAGCCAGCAGTAGCGTAGATTGAGTTCGAAGAAGTTCCAATTCGTGATCGATAGAAGAATCCTCGAACTAGCACTGCGTGATGACGCCGCACTGGGGTACCGCTCTATGAACGCCTCGTCTTCCCGTCGCATCCGTGAACATTGAAGCCCAAGGCGACCTCCATATCGGTATGTACAAGCGGGCAAGGCACTGTGGTGGCCCGCGCAGAGTAGCCGTGGCATCTATGTCGTAGCTCCCACGGTCGGGGAGAAGAATTGGCGCAAGCAGCCCGACGCAGCCGTTGAGGCAGAGCCTGTCCGCTGCCGCAAAGTCGTCTTCCTAATGGTCCCATGGGTGCTTCCAGCCTAGAAGCGCCGGGCCTGGAAAGCGGGAAAAACAACCATTCGTTAGTTTGGGATGAGTCCGTCGCTATTTGCAGCTGCTGGAAGGCCCAACGAGGGGAGCAGTGGGGGGCTCGCAAGGAAGTTGCTCAAGTACCATCTTTCTTCGCCCGGTACATCAACTGCGTAGATGAAGGAAGACGTTAGTATAGGATCGACATAGCCCACACTCGACACACTCGACTCAATTGAGCCCGTCAGAGCCTTTGACGGGAGGAGCAACGGGGGCAAGCAGACGCAACTCACGAAGAACCACATGCTGGCACCCAGCGCCGTAGCAGTCAACTTGTAGAAACGACTTGGGTTCGCACCGACTGTCTTGTACACAGGCATTTTTGGAGCCTGGCTAGATGGTGGAGGGTGAGCCATTTTGCTGCCGGACACGTTCGGATTGGAGCACGGCTATGGTTTAAGTCGATGGGCTCCGTGATGGTTGGTTGGTTGATTGAACCTTTGACCTCGGGGATCATGCACTCCGCGATGGTCCGCGATGGTTCATCCATCCCATCCATTGATCCACAGCACTTGATGCCTGAAAACAAAGGCATGAATATTGAGCATGTGCGAATGATTAACCGTACTGCTTCCTACACTGTTCCCTGCAAGGTTCCGATTGCCTGGTCCGTGCCCAGAACTTCAATCGCTGCAGGGAACTTTACAGCGCGAAACGTTATTGTTCCATTCATCACTGATCAACGAACGCTCCCTTCTTTTTGGTCAGTGATCCGAAAGGAACTTCTTCGCTTTTTGGCAGCTTCCACACTTTTACACCAGAATCTTTCCATTAGGAATGCCTTTGCCACCTCGCGCCTCGTCGGTCCGCCTCTCCCTCGTGGCCTCTTTGCCGTAAAGCGGCACCGCGAACGCGTTTGTCCCAGCTCGTGGCTCCCTTAGCTGGCAGACACCACCGATCCGCTCATCTCTCGGCACGACGATAGGCGAAACGAAACGAAACCGATTCCTTACAATCGCAAACCACCCATAGATCATAGATATGGGTGCGACCGATGGCGGGCTAGGCGCGCCCGCCACCGCCCAGTCGCCACGCTCGTTCGCGATTCAGCACCAGCGGCCCAGAACGGCCTTCCAGGGATGCTCTCGAATCGGCGACTACGAGTTGCTGGGTAAGCTTGGCGAGGGAACCTTCGGCGAGGTTCACAAGGCGAAGTCGAGGAAGACCGGCGCTCTCTACGCCCTCAAGAAGATCATCATGCACAACGAGAAGGACGGTTTCCCCATAACCGCTCTCCGAGAGATCAAGCTCCTGAAGCTCCTTTCACATAAGAACGTGCTCAGGTTGGAGGACATGGCGGTCGAGCACCCGGTCAGAAGCACGGACAAGCGCAAGCGACCCATCATGTACATGGTCACACCGTACATGGACCACGATCTGTCTGGCCTGCTGGACAACCCCTCGGTGAAGTTCACCGAGCCGCAGATCAAATGCTACCTGATGCAGCTCCTGGAAGGCCTCAAGTACCTCCACGACAGCCACATCCTGCACCGGGATATGAAAGCGGCAAACCTTTTGATCAACAACCGCGGCATCCTCCAGATTGCAGACTTCGGTCTGGCCAGGCATTACGACGGCCCGGTGCCCCAGCCTGGGCGAGGGGGAGGTATTGGCATGCGCGCGTACACAAGCTTGGTCGTCACCCGCTGGTATCGGCCCCCAGAGCTCCTCCTCCATCTGAAGAAGTACACCACCGCTATTGATATGTGGGGCGTTGGGTATGTTTAGCAGCGTTTTCATTCCGTGATATATCTTGAGACCCGCATGATGTTTTGCATTGGTAGAGAAGTTGTCGCTGACCGGGCTTGAATCTCGCGAAGATGCGTTTTCGGAGAAATGCTCATCGGGAAACCCATTCTCTCGGGCGAGAGCGATGGCCACCAACTGGAAATTATCTGGGATCTTTGCGGCTCACCCACTGATGATACCATGCCTGGCTGGAGGGATCTGTCGGGTGCGGAGGGACTCCAGCCCAAGGCGCGGCCTGGGAACTTATCCCAGCGATTCAGAGAGTACGTAGCCCTCCCCAATCTCTCCGCAACGGCATGAGATGACAGGTTGTTGACATGTTCGTAATTTGTTAGGTACGGGGCTGGAGCAGTGTCATTGCTCAAAGAACTCCTGAAGCTCGACTGGAGGACGAGGGTTAACGCAATAGATGCTTTGCAACATCCCTATTTCCGAAACGCGCCTCTTCCGGCGAGTCCTG
This sequence comes from Ophioceras dolichostomum, assembly GCA_003049485.1. NCBI lineage: Eukaryota > Fungi > Ascomycota > Sordariomycetes > Magnaporthales > Ophioceraceae > Ophioceras > Ophioceras dolichostomum. Next base: position 50,940 of record PYST01000072.1, read on the forward strand.
GCGACCTCCCAACATTTGAGGACAGCCACGAGCTTGACCGGAGGAAATTCCACGACCGGCCGCCCAAGGCCCTCCCCCCTGCCCCTAAGGGTGGCGCGGTTGGCCGAGGGCCACTGGATGGTGCGGGACCGGACCGTGGTTTCCAGAGTGGAGATTTCGGCCGGAACGGCGTGAACGGCAGCGCGGCCGGGAGCAGATACCCACCGCCATCGCATGCAGGAGGAGCTGGCGGTGGCGCTCCGCATAGGAATCCACCAAATGGAGATATTGACCGGAGGCAGCCGGCGTGGCACAAGGATAGGGGCCTTCCACCGCGCCCGCCGCCTCCTGCCGACCTCCATAATGGTTGGGACGGTGGTGGCGGCCCAATCGACCACTCCTCGCTCTACCGGGACCCGCCGAGGAGCCGAGGAAACCCCGGCCCAGGCGGCGGGGGCGGGCGTGCAGACGTGGACACCTACATCCCCAGCTATGGAGCCGGGCGCCGGGACGAACGGGGCCCGATGCGGGACGACCGGCGGCGACGCGACGACTGGGACGACAGGAGGTATGACAGGGATCGCGCCGGCCCGGTTGGTGGCGGCCTCGGCTACGACGATCGGGTTCGGAGCAGTAGGACCAGGAGCCGCTCGCCCATCCGAGATAGGGACCGGGACCGCGACAGGGACATGCGCGACCGAGACCGGGATCGAGATCGAGACCGCGATAGCTACCGGAGGTAGGGCGGGTTGGTCGTTTTTCGAGGACACGAACCGGATCTGGAAGACCTTTTGCCCGCGGCGCTCATCGACGAGCTTTTCCAGCCTCCGTCCTAGGCGGTCTGGGGACTCGTGCATTGATTGATCCAGCAGGAAGCAAAAAAACAAAATTCTAATATGGCCGAGCGCTGGCTGAGCTTACATGACCGACGTCATCCCCTTGCCGCTCTCTTCGCCGATTTTTTTTTTCTCTCTCTTAGTCTTTGTTACTACTTCATGGTTGTTTTCACCGGAGTCGCGGGTATTGGACCAGGGGCGCATGGATAGCCTCGGTGGCGAGCATAACCGATAGGAGTCATATTCTGGCGGAAAGGAGCATACACGCTGCCCGAGGTTTGCTCTCACAGTTTGTCGGAATGGGTCGGGCTTTTCAGAATCACAACATTACAGCTTGTTTGTGCATGCAGGGGTGGTCATGATGGAAAGCGAGGAATGAGTTCGGTTTAGTAGAGGAAGCAAAAAGCAAATAGCGGTTACGAACGCTCATGAGAGAAACCGTATGTACAGTATAACCTAATGTAGATTTTACCCCCATAGGAAGCCTTGTAAGGCTTGTCCGGGTAGTCTAACAACACAAACACAATTGCACAACTGATAATACTATGGGTGCGGCCTGAAACGGGTATAGAGTTGCCTCGGTCAGTAGCCACCGGCAACAGAACCCTCGTCGTCATCCTCCTCCTCCAGAATGATAGATTGGAGGAGCGGCATCCTGCGCGAGTGCTCGCTGATGGGAAACCTCTCGATACGGTCGATGACCTGCCAGTCGATGTCGCTGCCGGTGCCTCCGGTCAGGAAGTAGTCCTCCTCCCGCTTCACCGCGGCAGCCGCCGACGACGGCAGGGACGAGCCCGCCGTGCTGGCCGTGCTGCTAGGACGGCGCACCAAGTCGCGGCCGGCCTGCTCGTCGTCCTTCTTGTCGAGGCGCAGGGCGGAGACGAAGGCGTCGGAGGATAACTTGACGAAAATCCCGGCCACGACGCCGACGAAGGCGGCGGATCCGAACTGTATTTAGGGGGGGCATGCATGGTTAGGATGATGAGATCAACATGCGGGAAATTGGGGGAGTCAACCACTGCATGGATGATCGCGGGAGCTTAGGGTGCTTCCCCAGAAGGGATGATGTGATGTGATGCATTTAGAAAGGTGGAAGACCAACAAATATGTAGAGCGGCTGTAAAGTTTTGCCGTGTGGTCAGTATTTGTTCTTTGGTCATGATTTCCTGAGTATATGACGGCAGCACAACTAACCTCAAGCCTTGGCACAACATTGGCGAGGTACCAGAACGGCGCAACCGCGTATGCGACGGTGTAGATGACGGGTGATAATATCAGGAAGGCCACGGCCGATGCTATGCTGAAGGGCCACACTACGACGGAGCCGATGAGGTTTGCGACCGCAGACAAAGCGGCGAGGAGGTAGGTAGAGACGAAGACCAGCAGGTGGAAGAGCTGGACGGAGCTGGCCGTGATCACACCGGCGAGCGCTGTGGCCACCGCGCCGAAGATGGAGAAGGCGGACAGCGTCGCCGTTGGGAACAGGTCCATCCTGTTCGTGGGCGGGCGCTCGGTGCTGCTCTAGCCGGAGGAGGAGGAGGAGGTGCTGCGCATATCCGTTCGTGTTTTCGCTTGCCTCTCTTGCCCTCGTTGTTGTTGTGTGCCTCTCCCTTCCCTGTCTGAGGCTCTCTCTCTTTGATCGTCCCGTAATTTTAGATGACTTTAGATGACGGCCTGATGGTCAAGCACCTGACGTGACCGCCGTTTCGACAACGCGAACTCATGTGATCTTAGCTTGGTGGTCCAGCCAAACTACCCCGATCTCCCTTCCTCACTTGCTCGGGCGGTTGATAATGGGTCGTGCTGCCCGTGCCTCTAGCGACGGTTGATTGTGCGCCGCAACACGGTTTGGCAGTTTGGTTTCTCGCATGGATCATCAAGCTAGAATGCATCAGGGACCTCCAAAGCAATCGCCACCGTGTTGAGCACGGTGTGTAGCCCGTGCTGACGGAACTGACTGCGGAGATTGGCCCAGATAAGAGCTGGCAATACAGTGTGGTAATGCTAGCCTCATATTAACACTGTCCCCGCCCCCCCTTCTCGACTCCTGAAAGCTCGTTGCTTGCGCACCTTGGCACCTTGAATTCACATGGGATTGATGCCACAACACAGCCTGTTCGGCGATGAGCCTTTAACTATTGCACTTCATTAACTTTGGCCTCCTCGATATCGTTTGAATCGTTGCGCGATTGATCGCGGCGTCTGCCGGAGGGGGTAAGCGGAAAGGGAGAAGAGATGCTTCCCCTTGTCTTCGTATCGAGTTAGCCCAATTGCCTTCTGGCCCTGGCGATCGCGGAATCTGGAGCGAAGTCAAAAGCCATTCATCGATCAACACCCGTTCACGCAGCCGGTCTGGCCCCGGACGAGCTCGAGGCCTTTTATTTTTCGAAGCTTTTTGAACCCCCCCCCCGGTCGGCGTTTGCTTTTGTGCTTGTTTGCTTGGTCGAGCCACTGTCGGTCGAGCGACCATCCACGGCCTCCCCCCTCCTCGTCCTATTGGGCCGTATCGTCACCGAGCCCGTCCCCATCCCCGATAGTGAGCTAGTGGCGCCGCCAGCTCTCCATTCACATACCCCCGCCTGACCAGTTCAACACCCCTGAATCTCGATCCCCTGATCTCTTTGGTTGGCACTCGCTGGCCCCCGCCCCCTCCTCTTCTCACACCCCACCAGTTACCCGGCTGGGTACGGCTAGATTGGATTCGAAAAAAATATGGGCAATCAAACCTCAGCTCAAAGGCCGCCTGGGACAACCGCCTCTTCCTCGTCCGCCTCGGCCGCACCGTCCATCTCGAGCGAATCGCCCCGATTACACTCGCGGCGAGAGTCGAGAAACATTCCCGCGCAGTCGCACTCCTCCCGAGGAGCAGGCGCTTCGCCGGAGCAGTCCTTCAGCCAAGGCTCGGGCAAGCCGGCGTCGGGCGGCAGTAATAGCAACAGCAGCAGCAGGCCGGCGTCTCAGCCCCAGCAGTTCCCGCCCGGTGCCACTGCTACCGCCACTGCCTCGCCGTCGTCAAGCCTACCAGGCACGGCGGACGCAGCTTTACCGATCAGGCCACCTCCCGGACCCGTCCCGGACGAGCCAAGCAAGCCGGTGGCCGTGCCGTGCTCGGCGCAACACGCACAGCAGCAACACCTCGCCCACGGCCAGGCCGCCTCCTCAGAGCGCGGAGGCGGCGCGCACCCCAGACCAGGACCCGCTGGGACGCTGCTGGACACGCCGGACGTGGCAGGCTCAGTCATCATGCCGACCAGCAGCGTCCAGGACATGTCTTACCTCACGCGACCTCCGAGGCTACCACTCCCCATCGAAGAGGAGATTCACACACCAGGTTCACCAATTATCTCGCCCGACGACATTGCGGCGGGTTCGCCCGTCGGCCACATCGAACCACTCGACTCAGAAGAGACGCTAGGCCGGAAGCACTCGGCCCTCAGCGCCGGCGCTTATGAGGACGAAGATGTTGAGGAGCTCCGAGTCGACAAGACAAGGCCCACGGTGCCTTTCAGGCTAGAGTGGCCTGGGGGCGGTGATAAGGTCTACGTCACAGGCACTATTTTCCAGTGGAATCGCAAGCATCGCCTACACCCTGTGTAAGTCACTCTCCACCTAAAATGCACACGTGTATTGTGGTCAACCCAGGCCAGTTGCTGACATCCTGTGTTTGATATCCATTTTGTACAGTGAAGGAAAGCCAGGTGTCTTCGCGGCCACCATCAACATCCTCCCAGGCACGCACCATGTTCGATTCCTGGTAGATGGTCAGATGCAAACATCACCAAACCTGCCCACAACTGTAGATTTCGGCAATAATCTCGTCAACTACATTGAAGTCAGCGCCGCCCCCGTCGAGGATGTCCAGCCGCCCGGGAAAGCTCTTCCCGAGGCTGCTTTGCCTCCCGCACAAGCCGAGCAGAAGCAGAAGCAGCAGCAGCAGCAGCAGCTACAAGCCCAGTCCCAACAATCGCAAGACATCTCCAGGACCGGGGCGGGCGCGTCGTCCCAGGTCGACGAGAAGACGGCACGGCGCTACAAGGACATCGAGCCGGCCGACAAGTTCGAGTACGAGATCCCCAAGTACCTGGCCGACTTCGACCAGCCCGAGGACTCGCCGCTGTACCACGTCTCGATCGGCGCAATCGAGAAGCTGCCAACGCCGCCGTCCCTGCCGGGCTTCCTCGGGAAGCCGATCCTCAACGCGGCGGTCCTCATCAAGGACGACAACAGCGTGCTTAACATGCCCAACCATACCGTCCTGAATCACCTAGCCACGAGCAGTATAAAGAACAACATCTTGGCGGTTTCGGCAACGACGAGGTACAAGAGCAAGGTTCGTATCTACCTCTACTGTTCGTCTGATGTCCTGCTATTGGCTGGGTGGGCTGTGTGAACGTGCCGGGTTGATCCCTGGAGTAACCGAAACTAACTCGAGGAACCCTGGATAGTACGTCACGACGATCATATACAAACCGACATCCACGGACGGCTGAGTTTGCGCAAGTCAATTCATTGCCCTCTTCTTGCCTTTTGCGCGCCCATCCATTCTTTTTCCTTCTTAGATTTTTTGGGGACGGCTCTTGCCACCTTGATATGGCTGAGCATTGTAATCACGCTTGGGTATGATAATGGGTTAAGACTGGTCAATCAGGAGGGGTTGAAAATGATTATTAGTGTTCAACGCTGGCGGGATGGATTATAGGAAGACCTTTCTATTTATGGGTATATGTATGCCAGTTTTGCTCCCTTCCAATCTAGGTAGTAGCTATCATGGTGTTTGCAGACGGGAAATGTGCTACGCAACATCCTCAGCTGTTGGAGCAGGTCTGTCACCTAGTCAGGAGAGGGCCTGCTCTTCGGCAGATGAGGAAACTCTGCTTATTGGGTGGGGAAAGGGGGTCAGTCAGTTGCAGACACGACTCCAAGGATGGTATCTACCTCGGTAGGCATCTTGGCGCACATCATTATCAACAATCTACGAACGATGGCAGGACGCAAGGTGAGAGGAGCCTCGATGCTGTGAGGCATGTGATTTGAGAAATGGGCGCCTGAGAGGAATCTCGCATCTGCTTTAGTTTTCGCAGGCCGCGTATTCGGCAGGTTTGAACTGTCGTATCGACTGCAGTCTAGACATATACTTTTTGTATTCACATCGACATTTATTTGTCCATCCACCTGCTGCTACTATGCCACTCGACTAATTGCTTCAATCTCGCCACTTGATGTGGACCTCGTCGGTCCTGAACCTCTGTGTGCAGGTGCTCTCCGCCAAGGGGGTGCGGAAGCCGGTCTCGTAGGCGAGCAGGCCCGCGTGGGCGATCATGATGCCGTTGTCGATGCAGAAGCGCTCGTCGGTGGCGAAGACTGAACCCCCCCGTTCGCGCGCCATTGCGCCCATCATCTCCTGCAGACGCTCGTTGGAGCCCACGCCGCCGACGATGAGGACCTGTGCGCTGCCGACGTGCGCCATGGCCCGCTCCGTGATCTCCACCAGCATGGCGTACACGGTCTCCTGCAGCGTGAAGCACAGGTCCGCGGCCGTCACGAGCTCTCCCTTATCCTCGCCGTGGCCGTTCGTCAGCCGCCCGTCCAGCGTCATCATGGGTGCCCCCGACCGCATCTGCGCCGCCAGCTCGTCGGCGCGCGTGAGGATGCCCGAGAAGGAGCAGTCCATGCCCTTGACGGCGTAGGGGAGCTCGAGCAGGACGCGCCCTTCCTTGGCGAGCTGCTCGATGTTGTAGCCGGGCGCCGGATCGTTGCTGATCCGGAGCGTGCGCGCGAACCGGTCCAGGCAGTTGCCCACAGCGATGTCGAGCGTCTCGCCGAAGATCCGGTAGCGCTGCTCCGCGTACGCGATCACCTGCGTGTTGCCGCCGCTGACGTACAGGACGACGGGGTTCTGGGCGCCGGTGATGGCGCGCCCCATCTCGATGTGGCCCACGCAGTGGTTCACGCCCACGAGGGGCTTGCCCCAGAGCAGGGAGAGCGTGCGGGCGCCGATGGCGACGGACGTCAGGGGCGCGCCCATGCCGGGGCCTTTTGTGTAGCAGATGCAGTCTATCTCGTCGAGGGACACGCCCGCGTCCGCGAGGGCTTGTTGGGCCACTGATACGAAGAAGAAGCGGTGGTGCGCGGCGGTGTCCTTGGGCAGGAACCCTGTGCCGGGCGGGGAGACGAACGTGTGCCGTACGTTTGAGAGCACCTCTGGGTCGCCGGCTTCGCCTTCAGGCGGGTGGGCGATGACGCCGATGCCCAGCTTGTTCGCGCTGCCTTCACACCCGAGCGCTATGCGCCGCCTCTTCCTGGGACTGCTGTCTGTCCCGCCAGCCGCCATCTTGCCCAGGTGGTTTGGTTGTTGCCTCCCCGCTCAACTCGCAAGTTGGCTACCGCAGAGACCTGTATTTCTAATCTGTCTGTCTGGTTGGGCTTTCTCTGCGCCTATCCGCCCTGGGTACCTACCCAAGAGCGGGTTGATGCTTGTCTCACCTCGACAAGGTAAAGCAGAAAAGCTCCAGTTCCAGCGCGACCAACCGCAGTAGCAGCAGGAGTTCTAGCTTTCCCTGGGTCACCCTCGGCTTAGGCAGCTAAGGACTTGCGATAGGGGCACGTAGAGTCACCAAAGGCTTGATTTCTCGAATCTCTCGCGCTCTGAATAAAGACGAATATGAGGTCATCGCCGTTGTTGTAGGAGGGGCAACAGGCAGTATAAATGCAACGGCGCAGGGGTCGTTCTTGGTGGGGGTGTGCCCAGTCCGGGGCCCGTGCACGCCTATCGGGGATCTATCGAGCTGTGAGGCACGCACCCTTTCCAGCCGACCGCCAGCCGCGAACCGGGGCTCGGCCTTTTAATCCAACCACCACCACACACACACGCACACACTTTACCGACTAACCTCACCTCACCTCTTTCCCCTTTGTGCGCCCTTTTCCCTCTCTTTCCACGGAACATGACCAGTTCCCTATTCCCGTTTTCTTTTCTTGCCTTCTCTATGGGAAAGATCTCGGGAGATTCTGAAGTTAAAGACCTGTCGTCTTCTCCCGAGTCCTACCCTGCAGCCTTCCCGAAGCTGACTGAGCTCGGATCTCCATGGGTGACGCTATCCAGCTCCAAGGGCAGGTCGACAGTTTTGGAACTCATCTGCGCTGTCAAACTCGGTTGAGTTTGATGCCGGCCTACGGACATCTAGGGTTCAATATGTTTGGTAAGTTATCTGGTTCTTCCTGTTCTGTGACCTCTCCCTTCCTCCCTGCCCGGCGCCTCTTCTTCCGCACCGGCGCTTGGCCCGGACATGGCGAGGTGGTGACCGCCACCCCTCGAGCGACGCCGATCTTCTGGATATGTCAGGATCCAAAGGCGAGATCGAGATTCCCTTTCTTGTTTTGTGGGAAATCGTGGCCTTATTTTTGGCGAGCTGTTTCCTGCGTCATCTCCACCTTCGGAAGATGCGTCATTAGTACTAACAGAAGAGTCCGTGTACGCAGGAAAACTAAGATCGTGGACTACCAAGTTCATCTATTGTCTGAGGCGGTCCAAGGATTGGTAGCATGTCGGAGCTCCCAAGACGATTACCAGCACAGCACCCCCTTCGAGACTTGGTGCGACCCAATTCTTCCGTCAAGGTGGTCCATGACAATGACTCCGTCGCCCTTGTTGTCCCCGGCATCAACCACAGTGTTCGAACCGGTGCGTCCGGACATGTTCATCTCGCCATCTACCCAGCTCCGCCAGCAAACACATACATCTCGCTCGACAAAAATATACAGGCTTTCTTTTGCCGTAAAGAGTTATATACAGAAACGCAAAAAAAACGAAACAACCGCGCCCCCAACCCACTCAAAAACAACCCAACGCCCGCCACACCCAGCCGAAAAAATGCCCCGTCTTATTCCGACCGTCCAATCCAACCGAACACAGAATGCATCGAGAGCGGGGGTATACACAGAGTGGTTCGAAGAGGGGGAAATTTGAACCAAGGGAAAGAATGTGAGAGGGCGAAGCCAGAACAAGCAAATTATGCTCCAGGTAAGAAGGGCGGTTTCCCCCCATCGCTGAATCATGCACCGTTTTGCTGCTGAGCGCCAGACGCCGCAGAGCCAGCCACGCCACCGCTCGCAGTCGAAGACGACAACGGCAGTGCAGGTCTGCCTGCCGGCCCGACCCCATTAGTCAGGGCGGCGGCATGGGCATGAGCGGGGTCGATCCGACGAGCAGGCACCCCGACGACGATGGGGATGGTTGTTCGGAACCTGAGGGCGTGGATGTCGTAAGGGTCAACCTCGTACACCGCCTGCCCATCGTCGTTATCGTCCTCGCTGTCGTCATCATACTTCCACCTGTCGGAGCCCGAAGAATCGATGCCAAACGAGGCCGAGAGGTCTGACGGACGACTACTCTTGTGGTTGCTGCTGACGGTCCGCCGATCAATCCACAGCCTGTTGAGTCGGCCGTATCGTCGGCGATACTCCCTCGGTCGCGCCGAATATTCTTCATCGTCCTCGGTCAAACCTTGGAAGACGACAGGGGCGAGTTTCGAGGTCCTGGCCAGTGCCGCCGCCGACAACGACCCTGCCTGTACTCCCGCTCCCGGCGCCGGTTCAAGCGAGTCCAGCTCCATGGGTTCCGGCTCGCCCAGATCATCTGCCGATGCCGACGCCGAGTTAGGCGGAGTCATCAGGTACTGCACCTTGGCCGGCCGGTAACCCGTCTTGGGCCGATTCGCGACGGGCTCCACGGGGTCACGCGTCACGTCTACATGATTGTTGTTCCACCTCCGGTGGCTCTCTATCTTCGTTTCGACGTCGATGCGCATCTCGTTCTCCTTCTCCGCTTGTTGGTCGATAAGGAGGGCGAGGTCTGTCTCGTTGGACCGACCATCTGGACGCAGGGGCGCACGGAGCGGGCCGGCCGGAGGTCGCTGGATCTGAGGCACGTCTGAAGGCTTCTTCCTCTGGGGCTGGAGAGCTGTCAGTTTCACGAGTTCGAGAACAAGAGAGATGTTTGCCAAGTGGCAGGGCAGAACGGAACGCCTTACCTTTGTGGCGAAGAGGTCATCGTCGTCTGTCTTGATGCCCAGTTTGATCTTGGTGCTCTTGAGCTGTGCCCTGTGGTCGAAGACGGCCTTGTCCAGCTGCAGCAGATCTCGCTTGAGCTGCTCACGCTTCTGTGCCTGCAGGATGAGCTCCCTCCCTTCCTCAAGCTCCCTGCGTAGACGCTTCAGCTTGTCTGCGCTCTGCACATCCCTTTGCCTCGTCTTGCGCGTTTGTCGGACCTCGCGCCGCCTGAAGCAGACAAATGGATCCATGTCATCACTCTCCTGGTGCGTTTCGAACTTCAGACTTGGATGGAGCGGCCCCTTTTTGGCCTGCCGTTGAGATCTCCAATAGTCATATAGAGGTTTGGCGTGAACCATCACCATGGGGGAATCCAGGTCGTTGAGACCCTGCACCATGAAGTCATATGGCAGCAAAGTGTTGTCGACGGCGGCAAAGGGCACCTGTATCGAGGCAGTCTCCTCGAAGACCTCCATGATGCACTCGAAGTCATCTTCGGACAGGTGGGCGACCCCTGAGCCGAGGCCCTGGTTGTGCGACTTGAGAAAGGCCTCATCATCCTGGGTCATGTCATACTGGCATCCTATGCACTCCTCGACCGTCTGGGAGAAGCGGATGTAGTTGCTCGGCTCAGCGAACTTGGACGGGTACAGCTCGTCATAGTTGAGCTGGCTCTCCTGTGGTGGTGGAACAGGGATTTCCTTGTCCGCACTGGTGCCTGAAGTTTGCAAGACCGCTTGAAGATGATATTCCTAAAATCGCAAAGCGCGTTAGCATACAAACTCTTTTCAAAAATCCGGATCAGCGACGCAGTGCGTCGTCGAGGGTGGTGGGTTGAAGGGGTTGATGGGGAGGCTTGGCTTCTGATGTCACGTGCAGCTGCACGTGATATCGTCAATCGGCCATACGACAAAATTTTAACTGACATTTTCTTCGGCTTGCTCGACGCCGGTCGCGATCTGAGTCTCGTTTGTGAGTGACTCATATTCGGATGCGTCGATTTCGTCCTCTCTGAGCACTGGCAGAAGTGTTTTGCCGTTGAGCTTCTTGTAGCGGACTTTGCGTGTTGCCATGGTGGCCTGCCCGCGACCAGCTCAGTGGCTTGCGACCGAAAAAAAAATCTGGCGGGCAGCCTGCGGAAAATCCGCGTAGAAAAAAAATCAAGTCATAAAACAAGGCTTGCGAAAACAACCTTTTGACTTTTTTTGATAGAAATCGCCCGTCTATGATGGTATTTTGATGCTCGAATTCTGACCGCTGGATGAGGTGACGTTGATTGTTTGGGCGCAAATTTTGCTGGTAGCAGCTCTGTTGCCATCAAATCGCCACTTTTGATGGGCGTTGATTGGCTGTGGTTGCCGAGTACGGAGGTACTTTGTTGGCCTGATCGTCATCAATCTCCCGCCTGCAGTGGAAAAGGGGCGGAGCCAATATCAAAAACTTTTTCCACTGTCCGGCTTCTGGTAGCTTGCGAACCACCAGCAATGCGGATGCTCCCACCACTTCTCAGGACAGCATTTGGGACTGACTGTGATCGCGATTAACTAACAGTTCAGTTGACTTTCAAAATACTAATAAACCAAAAGAAAAAAGTTCAACTACTTTTTTTTTCTTTTTTTCTGCACTGTGATGCAAAGGTCAAAAAACTTCGGTTGGCGCCACAGTGACATTGTGCAGCCACAAGGACGCATTGACTCTGCTCATTCGGGACAGGCCGCACGTGACAGCTACCCCTCGATGTTCCTCGCGAGCCACCCCGCGGCTTACATAAGTCTCCGACCCCCTTACCCCACTCGACCTGCTTTCGACCCGACCATTGCTTTACAGCACCAAGGAGGCGGTCGTTGTAATTTCAGCCTTACCGCGGCACCAATCCACCAACAAAAGTTCCTATAACATCCGTCGCCGAATCCCTTAACGAACAAAACCGCTGCCCCAACGCAGACGGTCGGTGGAGCACCAGCTGGAGCGAACCCCATCGAATTTGCCCCTCATCGATCGCGATCCGTTATAGACCAGACTGACCCCACGAACGAACGCCGCCCGCCATGGGAAATACCACCAGCGCGGTCCTGGACAACATTGTCCAGGGCTCCAACTGTCCGTCTCGCCACTCTCTCCTCGTGCCCCTTGGTTGAGGCCGCCAGCCATTGTTGCGCTGCTGTTGCGCTGCTGTTGTGTGGATGCTGCGTGAAGGTCTCTCGGCAATACTGACCAGTGGCGGCGGGGCTGTTCGCGTGTCACAGTTGATCGAGAGGAAGTCGACAGGCTGAAGAAGAGGTTCATGAAGCTTGACAAGGTGCGTGATTACTGCGTTGTCTCGGTGCTCCCGTGCCGTGGCGAGTATTGGAGTGCGCTCAAGCAGAAAGACTGACGAGACGAATGATTCACGCGCATTTAGGATAACTCCGGCACCATAGAGCGCGACGAGTTCCTTAGCCTACCGCAGATCTCGTCGAACCCGTTAGCAACAAGGTAGGTTGAGATACCAGCCCGGCCGTTGTTTTCTTTCGTCTCGAAATGCCATACTGTAGCTTCCACACAGCCCCTTATCGGGAAGAAGGATGACAATCGCCAATCCCAACCGCCATAGACACCAAGATTTTTCGTCTTTGGGGCAACGAGAGTCGGAATGGGAGTCGGTGCGGCAGTAGCAGCCGAACTCCCTGTCGAGACAGATGAAAGATGGAGAGGGAATCGGAAGAACAAAAGCCGTTGAGAGAATGAAACTCTGACTCGGCTTGCTGGAAAAAAACACAACAGGATGATCGCCATCTTCGACGAGGACGGCGGCGGCGACGTCGACTTCCAGGAGTTCGTCTCGGGCCTGTCCGCCTTCTCGAGCAAGGGCAACAAGGAGCAGAAGCTCCGTTTCGCCTTCAAGGTGTACGACATCGACCGCGACGGCTACATCAGCAACGGCGAGCTCTTCATCGTGCTCAAGATGATGGTCGGGTCCAACCTCAAGGACCAGCAGCTGCAGCAGATCGTGGACAAGACCATCATGGAGGCCGACCTAGACAAGGACGGCAAGATCAGCTTCGAGGAGTTCACCAAGATGGTGGAGAACACGGATGTCAGCATAAACATGACGCTAGGTCAGTTATATATATATATCTCTCTTTCTCCTTCTTCTTTCTCGACGGTGTCTTTCCTCTTTCTTTATTCCGTTTCCAACTGCAACTTTTACTCGATATAGTAGATAGTGGTGGCCCATTTTGCTAACTTAAGCGTATGCTTGGACGACCTACACAGACCAGTTCTGAAGTGGTTTTCAAGACGAAATCATAGGAGTGTTGCTACTAGCTGTTTCTCTCCTGGCCAGATACCCCCCAAATGGCATGGCATTGGGATTGGAAAGTCTCGACCACAGAAAAGCAATTACAAAAGAATGGAAGACGAGCTTATGGGTTGCTTTCGCACAACTGCTGCTTGCTGCTACTGCCTGTTCTCTTCCTCGCGGAAAAAAAATACCCCTTACTACTAAAACCATCATGAAGTCCTACGATGATCGCATTTGTTTCTCTGTCCTCCTGTTCTGCATGTTTCTTTGCTTTCGAGTGAGTTGAGTTGAGTTGATATGTCTTAACGGTAGTGGTGAAACTCGCCTCTTGTTTATTCGGCATTTAGAGTTCAGGATCGGGCATATGAGAGAGAGGGCATTTGGTAAAATGCATGGCGTTGAAGATGTCGAGCGATTTTCTCATTTACAAAAAAAAGACGAATATAGCTCAGCCAGACGTCTGTATTCTTCACTTCTCCCTTCCCTATTTCCGCTACCTCCTATCTCTTTCCACTCCTTTGACTTCCTGGCGTATGTGGTCTTTCTAGAAATTCGGTACAGTTCTTCCCCCGCTGATCGAGACCTACCGTGGATGCCCTGTATACCTTCAGTGCGGACGGGTTCCTCTCGGTGGATACGAGGATGGGAGCAAATGTGAAAGTGAACTTGGGTTCCTGCATTGCTGGCATCTCAGGTGAAAGCCTAATAGCTGACGAAAAGAATCTGCGCCAAAGTTACGAACTCGTGTTAGGACAATAGGCATGTACAGGCAACTTGGTCGGTTGAAAGGTACCCAGGTAGGTTGTTGTTCGTCAGGGCTTCTAGACATCGGATTGCGGCCTCCTGATGGATCTTCCTTGTTTTGCCTTTGGTCTTCTTAATCTTCTTGTTCTTTCCAAGCCCGTCTTGAATACTCCAGGTACACCTACCTAGGTACGTACCTTATGTACGTATATACTCCTTAAAATGCGCCCAGCCTCGCCATCACTATCGTTAATGATCTTTCACCCTTGAGAGACATATTTTGGTCACCGACTGGCGCTGGCATGGAACCTGAAGGTATCTATGCCGGTATGGAATGCTCCACAGCCCTATAGCGACGTTGTTATCACCATACCGCCATCAATCATCAATCACCAACATGCCATATAGCAGCTAGGTACCTACCTAGGCATTTCGCACCAAAGCGTACTAAGGTAGATACCTAGTACCTGCAACACACCTCCTCAGAGATTGGCTTCCTCTCTGTCCGGCTGGCCGGAGGGTACAAGTGAGCCAGCCAGCCAGCCAGCCAGCCACTCGGGAAGATGCATCGATGGGGCGGGGCTGCGCCCGTCGATCTGCCGCCTTACTGTGTACTGCGGCTCTCTCCCGTCCGCCCTGGCTCGATCGGGCATCCTCTGTGTAACCGTGCCTCCGCGCCCCGGCGCAGTATGAATGGTGAGATATCGATCAGAGATGGAAATCGGGTCGGGCCTTTCCCACCTCCCACCTCAGCTACCGCTCTCTACGACCTGGTATGTAGGTAGGTGGCCTGGGGTGGATATGCATATGAAAGTCACTCCGGGCGTTCGATGAGGGTGTGTACCAAGCTTGTACCTGTACCCTGACCACCGTTGTCAGTGGTACCTACGTACTTTTCGAGGAGTTCCCCTTGGCTGAAAGTCTTTGTGACAGGGCGCTATCTATCTCGCGCCCGAGGCTTTCTTTCCTACCGGTCGGTTTTTCTTAGAAACCCCCTTGTGAGTCCTTGGAAACCGGGTTGCGGCTCACTTTTGGGTTGGTGGCCCGAGGTAGCCGGGCAGCGTGTTTTTTGCAACCCGGTGAAGGACGAGGATGGGGCGGTTCCACGAGACGCGGGTGAGGAGGACAAATCAAGATTGACCCCCCTGTGGCGTGCTTCTTATTCTTCTTTCTGATTGGGAATGGACTGCGTGCGAAGGCTGGAAATGATTTCAAGGGATGTGAATATATCGGATGGATGGATGAGGGGATTCAGTGACGAAGACGGAAAGAATGGGGTGTTGAAATTCCATTGGCAACCAGTGCAATACGAGCAAAGTTGGCTGTGTGCGTGTGCGTCTTGGCGGGTGATATTGGCCAGCCTCAGACTAACCAAAGCCAGCCGCAGAGTATGACATATGGACGACCGTGTGATAGGTTTGTATTTGTTGATAGGTCGTTTCCGTCTTCTGGTTTCCGCCAAGACTGGAATCTTGGTCTTGGTGGGGGTGTGGGCGTGGGCGTAGGCTTGAAGTTTTCCTCGTCGGCCTTGCTGATGTCTCGGTGACGAAGTCAGGCAATGGATGGATGTACCGATACATTCATCCTTCTCGGCCAAGATGAAGGGAGAGGCAGGTAAGGAGGTATTGGGCAGCAGTCGACGGGCGCTCCGAGCTGGCGAACTGCGCCAACACAACCGGGACACCGAAAAAGTCGGCCGGGATTGGGCGCGTGGAGGAGGAGCAATGCGATCAGTCACGAAAGGTATTGGGTGTGCGAAGACATGGCGAGAGCCCGATGCTGATCGTACCGGTGTGAGGCGACGAAAGGAATGTCGATCCTTTGTTATCATGTTACATTGCCAGAGGTTTGAAGAGAGGATATGTTGCTGCTGCTGCACGTACTACATAGTAGGCATGCCTCGGCCTCCAGCTGTGCAAACCGGATCTCGGTTCCTAGAAAGCGATAGTGCTTTACCCCCTTTCAGATCATTTCCCAAATTCCAGCTCCCAGCAAAGCTGGATGGAGTGTGACAGGTCATAATTTCAGGACAGGGGCCATAATCAGGCGAAAAGAGCTGAAGAAAGAGGAGACAGTGAACCCACCAAGAGAAAATCCCATGCAATGCCTTACTTTTCCTACTCGGCGTCTGCTGCTGCGGGTACCATGCCATCATCCTTACATCAATGTTAAAAATCCAAAATCCTTCCCAGGGAGCTGTTGTGTCATCTCGGCGCCGTAGGAAGGGCGTGGGGGTGGGGGAATCACCCGGTCCTTTGGGGACAGAATTTTATATTGACCGAGATGTAACAGAAGGAAGAAGGGGGGAAGGAAGGGGTTTCGGTATCGTCGGTCAGTCCGAGCGAGGGCGGGAGGGAGGGAGGAGTACATGAGGAGAAACGCAAAGTGCCCGCTTGCTTTGTTTTGAGATCTGTGGTTGCATCACAGGAAGAAAAAAGGGGGAGGAGGTGGGAGGACGAAGATGAGGCCGCACAGCACGTCCGGTCCCAGAGGACTGGATAAAACCCCCCCGGCGAGCAGGCGAGCGGCCGCGGATCCGCAAATTCCATATCCAGCCAGCCAGTCAGTTCATCAGTCTGCTGCCACTTTGTTGGAGGTCCGAGGGTGGGTACCCAAAAAAAAATGGAGGCGTCGCGTTTCCGTCTTGCTGTCGATTATCTTTGTTTCCGTGTGTGCGGTTTTCGCCCGGATATCCGCCAGTACGGGGGATTCCCGCCAGCTTGGGTCGCACATGCGGCCAATATTGCGACTCTCTGGGGTTACTCAGCCGTAAGGCGGCTTGCAACTGGCTGCCTGCTGGGTTGCGTATGTGTTGCTGCAGCGAGATGTGACGAGATGCTTGGATCTGGGGCTTCTCGCTAAAAGATGTGATGCAGCAGGCAGTGTGTTGGTTGGCTTTCTTTTTTCAGCCTCATCCTAGCAGGGGTGTCGACGACCGACGAACTGATTTCAGCTTCTCCGGGATGATTCGTCATCATAAATCAAAAGGACTTGCGAAGACAGACGTGGATCCTCAGGAAGCAAAAAGCCCCTGTCCAGCTGATGATGGTGGGAGATTAAGCACAACAATCCCCCAGCAAGGCCAAGATGCCCACAATCTGTGAAGCCAATCCGGCACACTGGTACGGCCTATCCTTGCATGTTTCTCGCTTGAATGGGGGACTAGTGGGAGATCTTTTCGTGCCACTATCGAGAAGTTGCCACAGTACTCCGTCCACAGGCGGAAGCAGCTTAGCTGGCAGGCTGGGTGCAGGTCTCTGATACGGCAGCTTCCGGGATTGTTTGAGCTGCAGGTTCAGCTGCAAGTCGAGCTTCAAGCCGAGCTGCAAGCTCTGAGACATGGTGTGGTCGATCTGGAGAGCTCATTCGCACTTACGAACCTAACAGCAGAGGTAATTGTGAACACCCTCCTTCCAGGCTTCGTCTTGTTTTGTGGGGGTGTCTGGCTCCAAAGCGCCCATGTTAGGATTGGTCGTCTGATATTGATTTTCTTTTGGGTTTTTACGTTCTCGTGATCTCCTGCCTTCTCTTGCTTCTTTTTGTTCGATGTCGTCTCAATTGGTGCCCGACTAAATCCAGGGGTTGTGATAGTTATGGTGATGGGAGTGGAGGTGGAGACTGGGATTGAGAGCCTGCCAAGTTTAGGTCACCAGGCGGTGCAGATCCCTTCTCCTTCACACCTCCTTGTGCGCAAGGTGGCCGCCCGGTTTGATGCGCAAGGTACTCTCATCGTCGCCCTGCCCTTCCGCTCGGCCGGTTGGGCAGAAATGAATGGATTCCAAAATCTTGCGATTGAGTCATGATGCCACCCTATGGGCGGCAGCCTATTTTTTTCCTTTTTTTTTTTTCCCTTGTTTTTTAGTTTGAGTGTGTTGCTTTTTAGGAGCAGGGTTGAAGATGGGTGCCACACGCGAGCTTTGTTCTGATTAGTCGGGCGTATGTGCGCCCGTGCCGTCTTCCGACGCTCGAGCGACGACGACGGCGAGAGAAAAGCAAAGTTTCATGATGTTCTGTGCATCTCGACGCAGGACGGCTATCTCGGGACGTGGTTGACGTCTTCTAAGTATGCACATTTGCATCCATTGCACGAACATAATTCCAAGTCTATCTAAACGGGCTACAAGAGAGAGCCTGTGGCTACGTACATACCCTACCGTGTGTACATGCCTCCGCTAGGAAGGGCTAAAGAGAATATATACCTGATATCTTCGTACAAAAGAAAGTAAAATAAAAAGAAAACAATAATCGAGAAAAGCATCGAGGTAGTAGGAAATGTGCCATCCTTCGTCCTTTCTCTCGTGACACCCACCCCAGCCAGCCCCCTTTTCACCCCCGTGAGGGGGCATTGCCCAACATTGTCTATGCGTGCGCGCTTTTGAAAAGGAAGAGAGACAAAAAAGAAGAAAGGAAAAGAAGAAAAAGGGAAAAGGAGAGATCAAAAAAATCAAATTTCCCACTTCTCCCTTGTCCGGAAGGCCTGCTTTCCGCCGGCTGTCCCCCTGTCCACCCAATTTTCGGTTCTGTTTTTGTTGCCGTCGCCAGTCATCCTTCGCTGTTCTGCTTTGCTTTTTTTCCGCCACCTGTGCCAGCCCAGATAGATAGATACTCAACGCCCGAGGCCCAAATAGCCTTGGCTTATCACTTTTTGTTGCTGCTGTTGGTGGTGTTGCGAAGTACGCCACCCGCCATCGCCGGTCGTCACCCTCCTTTTCTTCTTCTATCTTCCCTCATCTTTCCTCTAGGATGGATATCAAACGAGGAAAAGATGGGCGTTTGGGGGGTCCGTCGGCCCTTCGTCTCTCACTCGCCGGGCGTAATCGGCGGCTTTGTACAACGAGGTTGTGAAATACCCCAAACGTAGTGATGAGGGAGTATCGAAACAAACAGAAAAAGGGAAGACGCTAACAAAGGAGAAAGAGAGAGAGGAGAGAGAGGAGAGAAATGACCTGTGATACATGCATGCAAATGTGGAGGCGTAGATGAACATCGTCAAGAATTGGCATGCAAAACGTATGTGCCCCAAAATCATCAGAGAGGTCCGCCCGACACCCTGCCACCGATGATGCACCCGGAATGAGCCCCCCCTGGCCAACTCCCGGCGATAGTTGCCACCATTCTCGAAACTCCAAGTTGCCCTTCCGGAGGTTATTTGTTGTTGTTGTTGTTGTTGTTGTTGCAGAGACGGGGAAAATAAAACCGAAAAAAAGACATAATGGGCATGAAGGAAGAAAGGAAATTTTTCTTGGGGTTGCTAGACTAACGAAGCAGGTGGCTGCCCCTTAAGTCTCATTTTTGGCGTGAGCTCGATGAACTGCCAGTGACCGCGGGGGCATCCTCGCTGTCTGGGCTGTAGAGGTCGGAGCACTCGGTGAGTACTGAGTGTTGGTAGAATTAGCGTAAGTGTTCGTCGTTTTGTCAAGAGAAGCAAGCAGCTAGCAAGCAGCAAGCTTGGAGAACACCACTACTAGGGAAAATACGTACTGGCAACGATCCGCTCCTCCCATACGCCGTACTGGTAATCCACCAGCCCGTGGCGCTCGATCTGATCGCACAGCCTCACGAGCTCCCTGCCCATCTTCTCGAGGCCGTCCTTCGAGATGACGCTCTGGGAACGCTGCAGCTGCTGGCCGGTGATCATCAGGTCCTTTTGCTTCTGTAGCAGGGATAGCCAGGCGTTGTTGAAGTCGTTCCAGAGCTTTATCCTGTCGCGGTGGAGGTTCTGGTCGTCGGATGTCAAGCCTGTATATGTTGGTGTGTGTAATAGAGGCGCAGATGTGGTCAGTTTTTGTTTGTTTGTCTGAGAGCGAACCGCCTTCCGAAGTTTACGCCTGCTGGTGTCTTTTCATGGTCTTTTCCTGGTACTCACCAAGGTCCGTAACATGCGACAAGAGCCAGTCAGACACGCTAAGTAGCGATTCTCCCGCGCTCTCGAGCACACCGTTGCTCACGTTCTGGAATACCTCCTTGAGCGCGTTTTGGTAAGTGGCATACGCCTCGTTCAGGTCGCCGGGTCCTGGTGGGAAATCTTGGTCGTCGAGGCCGCCTACTTCCTGCGCCGCCGCCGCCGCCGCCGCCGTCGCCGAACCGCCGCCGCCGCCCGCCGTTTGGCCCGCGAGACCTCCCATGGCGGCCGACATGCTGCCCGAGTAGCCAAGTAGCGCAGACCTGTCGGCGGGACTCTGGTAGACGCCCGAGGAGGTGCTGGACGACGGGGCCTGGGGCTGGAGGGAGGTGGTGGCCGAGCTCCCCGCGTCGGCGCTCTGGAAGTACGGCGTGGCGCTCGCCACGTCAGCGGCCATCATCTGCAGGGCGGATGCGGGCTGCCGTTGGAAGGATTGCTGACTCGCGTCGTAGACGGACGGGTTCTGCGAGCCGGCGGCCGGCTGCACGTTGTACATCATGTTGGCGGCCTGGTTGTAGGGGGTGAAGCCCTGGGTTGCTGCAGCCTGGCGGCCGTCCTGGCTGTAGTCGCCGGCCGTCTGGTGGTACGAGGACATGGACGGCTGCGACATGGCCGCCGCCGCCGCCGCCGGGAACGTGCCGCCGGTGGAGCCCGGGTAGTATCCGCCGTAGCTGGCCGAGCCGCCCAGGCTCCCAGCAGCGGCTGCAGTTGTGCTGGCGGGGGTTGTGCGATACCTGCTGTCGGTCGAGGCGACCGTGGCGTATCGCCGCCCTTGTTGTGCGGCCGC
Source organism: Ophioceras dolichostomum (assembly GCA_003049485.1). Taxonomy (NCBI): domain Eukaryota; kingdom Fungi; phylum Ascomycota; class Sordariomycetes; order Magnaporthales; family Ophioceraceae; genus Ophioceras; species Ophioceras dolichostomum. The sequence continues at coordinate 71,519 of PYST01000072.1, forward strand.
GGCGTCTTGTATCGACTGCTGTTGCTGTTGTGAGGGGTGTGGTTGTTGTTGTTGTTGCTGTTGCTGTTGCTGTTGCTGCTGCGCGTATCTCGAGGTCGAGGTCGGATGGACAGGCTGTTCATTGCGCCCTCTACGGAGACTATTTTCATCCATGCCCCTCCTCTCGTGGAGCGATGATTTCGACGGCGGCTGCTGCTGCTGCTTCTCACACGGTGAGGAGCTGCTCTTGCGGCGGTGCGCCGCCGGCAACGGGCCTTGCGCGGGAGAGAGAAGGACGGCCAGCTTGAGCCGGGGTCCTTGTTTCTTCGATTTTTGGTCGCTCGACCGATGGGGGCCGTCTCGAGCTTCGAGGAGTGGCTCGCTTGGGTTTTGAGCAAACGTGCTGTCGCTTCGTCGTATTTCGCCAAAGGCAGCGATCTTTTCCTTCGCGTTTTCCCCTCGTGTGAGCCCCTATCTTGTTCGTGTAAAAGGTGCAACGGGGCCCCAGTACCAAAAACGCAGGCGATAACGAGCAGCACTACACTCTGGGGGATTCGAAAGCCCTCAGCTTTGGAAGTTAGGAGCTGGGTAGGGAAGAGAAACGCGTTCTGGTCCCGTCTGTTGATGTAATTCGCGCCGTTGCAGAGGAAGTAGGGGTTCAGTCGTTTGCTAATAATGCCTCGTTCGTAGTTTGCTGAGTGAGCGCTGCGCTGCGGCTGCAGGAGGATCAAGGGGCCAATCCGAAAAAGGTGGTGGAGAGAGGCGCAAAAGCCGTTTCTTCAAACGTTGGCAGCACGGGGTAGCGGCAGGGAGGTAGCAGGTAGGTAGGTAGCAGCGAGCAAGGAAGATGATGTGCACGACGTGGTGGGCAGGTGAGCACGGGAGCAAGTGAGCAAGCGAAGAGTCCCAGTGCTCGACAGGGAAGAAGCTGGTTGGGGGAGAGTCGACTTGGTGGTCTGCTCTTGTATCCTGCCCAACGAGCACTTGGCTTCCCTGTCTTAACTGCCGCCCTGGAGCTTCCCTTCCGTCGTTCGATCGATGCCCGGGCTCGGCGACGTCGCTCAGGAGGTGAGATCAGAGGAGGGGGGGAAGAGAGCAGATGGAAAGATGGAAGAGGGATGAAGAGCGGGGAGGCGAGAGTTTCCCAGGCCCGCGCTAGTGAATTATGCTGATGTGCCGGCGGGTAGAACTCGCTTGAACGGCTTGACTGGCTTGACCAGGCGGTGACTTGGCAGCAGGGAAGGGGTGAAAGGAGTGAAGGAAGTGCGTAGTGCGTAGGTCAGTGCGACCGCGTTCGACCGTCCGTGTTGGCCACGAGGCGCTAGGCACGAGGCGCTAGGCACGAGGCAGGTCGTCGTCGGTGCGTTCGCGAGAGGCTCTAGCTCACCTTGTCCTAGCCGTCGTCGTCGCCGTCGTGTCGAGCGCGTGCCGCTCGCTCGCTGTTGTTGGTGACACAGCGACTGCCAACACCAGCAGGTCGGCAGAACAGGGCCAGAACAGGGCGGGCGGCAAGGATCAACCTCCGCGTGCGTCGTTGGGCAGCAGCAGGGGAGGGCGGACGGACAGACGAGTCGGGCGGAAAAGCAGGTGCCGCTAGTGCTTGAAGTAGTGACTATGTAGTTATACTTTTCAGGTTCAGGCCCTTTCAGACAACGACAAGCAGGCGACTCGCGCAGCGGCCGGCCAGGGCAGCAACGGCCAAATTAGTGGGTTGCGATGTTGCGTTGTCAGACCGTGGTCGCCTTCCTGAACTTGGTTTATCCTTGTGTGGGGTACAGCGGTTTCCCAGCATGACAGGAGGCCAGGATGGACACGCTTTCGACCGAGGCGACGAGGCTCTTCCGGAGAGATTCTACTTCTTCCGATTCGCCTCCCCAGGCCTTCAGCCCCGTTCAACTTTCCCCCGATGCAAGTGCGATCAGGCTACCACAGGCACACGGTCGCAACCGGTGGTAACACTGCTGGGATGTGGCCTTTTTTGAGTTCTTGGGGGTCCTGAAGAGGGGTTTTGGGGGGTCTTTGGGGGGAAAGGCGAGGCGCTAAATCAGGACGACCGGTGAGCATCGACCGCGTATACCAGGTGAGAAGGATCTGCTGGAAGGTTGTAGTAGAAGAGGGCCCGGAGAAGCAAACGGGAGATCCAGTCTGCAGCGCGGGCCCCCAGACCGGAGCTTTATACAAGGGGAGTCTCTCTCCTTTGACCGGGAGCTTGGGGCTGGCTGGCTGGCTGGCTGGCTGGCCGGGTTAGATATGGGGGATCTTAGCGAGCTTGGATAAGGATGTGATATTTTTGGGGAGCTGGACTGGGGGATGGTGGGTGGACTAGGGGAGCCTTCGCACCCTCGATGGCGTGGTGTATGCGACGGGGCTGATGAAGTTGCTAGATGCCAGAGGGTGGTAGCTGGGCTGGGCTGGGCAGCGAGAAGGACAAGGGAGGGGAGGGGATGAGAGGTGTGGGCGAGCCCACTGTGATAGTGACGAGGATGAAGGGAGAGGGAAGCCTGATGATGGGAGAGCAACGTGAGGAGCAGGCGAGTAGCAGCTAAAATAAAGTTTGCGAAGGATGAACACAAGCGCCGAGGGACGGACGGGGATGAATGTACAACAAGCAACTTGTAGTACAAAGGGTTCGAAGAAAGACAGGAAAAAAACAACAACCGGCGGAGAGGGAGAGGCTGTTCGGGTTGGGTTGGCTGTCGTCTGCTATGGAGCTGTGCATCTGTCCGTCACTTCTGGCTGGAAGCAGTAGCAGTTCCGGGTGGATTTATTCGACCGGCGCATTGCACAAGCTGCTTGCCTGCGTGCTTGCGTGCATGGGAGGAGGAGAGCTAGGTTGCTAAGCTGGGAAAAGGACTGGGAATCATGGAGCATCGAAGGGCTGGATCGTGTGGGTTGGCAAGATCCACTCGAAAATGATGGGTACCTATCGTCATTTTTGATCCCGATGCGCGACGACTGCACCCTGCCAGGGGACGAAATGTGCCGAGATGGTGTTGGGCTCTACGACAGTACTATTGAAGTAGATAGGGCAGGTAGGGTGGGCAAAGTGGCTCTGCGTAGGCTGGGGAGGAGTGTATGTAGTATTGTGTTACAGTCGGGGCGCGTGACTTACCTTTCTTCTTTTCTCTCTCACTGTCCCCAACCTTCTCTCTCTCTCCCCCTCTCACGCGTGTGTTGTTTCTCTGCGCCTTTATTTTGCTGCTCTTTCTTAGCTACGTGTTACGAAGGGGCGTGGAGAAAGCGCGAGTTCGAGGACGGGGGGACCACAGAGGAAGAGCTCCGAGGCTAACACCCAATAAGACGCACTGAAGCATCCGGGTTCATCCCGGCACTGCAGGGCGGGCACTCAATACGACCTTCGCGATGTCCCGGGAGAAAAAGAACTAGAAAAAAAACAACAGTCTCGAAAACACCGGCGCGAGCTCTCACGAGCCTAGAAGTTATCCACGAGGGCTGAGGGGTCGACGGATGGCGGACGTGCGGATGTGGCTTTGGGCTCGCTCGTTGATAGTCCGGTCAAAGAGGCAGACAAACAGGGGAGAAATTGTGCGGAGCGGTCGAAACGGCGCCAGACTAGTGGGCTAGTGTTCAACGTGGAATATAGAGGAGGATTTCGAAGTGGCTTTTCGCGCCAGAACAGAATTAGACCGTTGTTGCGAAGGCTAGAAAGACCGGACGAGAGACGGTGATGGGTCGCCGCCGCATATAATATGGAATGAAGTGAAAGTGGTGCCCAAGTGGTGTCGTCAGCCAGTATCGTCTCCTAGTTCGCCAGGTGGAGGGCATGCGAACTGGTCGTGGACAGGGAAGGGGGTTCCTGGAAATCAGCCAAAAGTCATCCGTTGGCTTGGTGTAAGTCTTTATGCTGCTCCTGAACTGTCGACCTCCTGCTTATTTGCTTCTGTCCCGCAGCCCACCAGAGATCGCTGACCCAGGGGCGTGCGTCCTTGCTGCATACCCTCCTCTTTCTCATCCAGAAATAAGCAGGACAGCCAGGCAGGCAGCCAGCGGGCTCAAAAAGGAGAAAAAGAAGCAATCGCAGTAGTAGCAGCAACCGCGGGGTGTTGTTTGTTTCTTGTCTGTGAGGGATGAAGGCTGCGGTGGTCGATCGCCAATATCTTGGGTGTGGCGCCTGCGGATAGCTGCATGCGATTCTGAACTGTGCACGCCTCTCCACTGTGCTCACGGGGCATGAGCATGGGGCGTGTGGTGCTGGGCGTCTGGAGGGGTCTCCTAATAAATGTTGAAGAAGATACAGCAGGGACAAGCAATGAGGGGCCCAATACCGGGCAAGCTGTCTAGCGTCTCTTGCTTCTGTTGCTCCCTTCTGAGATGACCGTATGCCAGTGTGGCCGTGTGTATATGAGAATTAGCGCCCCTGCGAATAGCTGGATGCTGGTGCATGAGCTTCTCAAAACTTTACATCAGCTTCGAGAAAAATGGCGAGTTAATTGCCCTCTTGAGTCAAGTTCCTTTCCATCAGCTCCGAGCTTTACCCACTTTCGGTCTGGTTCGGGTGGCCGTCGGATTTTTCTGAAGAGGCTATCATACACTCGACCGGTCTATACTACCGAAGTCCTGGAACCGTTGGGCAGATCCGTTTGGTGCTGTTCCTGGGGATTCTGTGAGGGATGCTGTGAGGGACATCAGGAGGAGGGAGAGGAGTGAAGAAAGACGGACAAAGATTCAAAGAAGAAGAGAAGGGAGAGCGAGGGGAACTGTGTTTGTGTGTACATGTGTAGATGTGGGAGTAACTGTGGGAGTGTAAGTGCGAAGATTGAGTGAGGAAAGGGGGGCATCAGTCCTTGACAACCGCCTGATGAGCATGAGCATGAACATGAGCAGAGGCATTCTCGCTCTGCTTTTTCCAACAGCGAAAAGCAGCAGCAGCAGCAAGTGGGAAAGCTGAGCCGTGGACCGTCGGGAATCCCGATACTATGGCCTTATCCCCAAGAGCGTGGAATGTTTAACCGCCCTTGTGGGAAGGAAGCGGCGGCGCCGGCCATCATCTCCTCCGCCCCTACTACAGTACCGCAAGAAGATGAAGTAGCTCGCTCGCTTGCTTGTCCTGGAGCTTTCCAAATCCAAGGAGGAGGGACGCCGCCCCATTGTTTCACGGTCAGCAATACCGATTGGGGGAGCAAGAAAGCCCAGACGAGACAGTCAGAGGGGAAGAGGGAGAGGGCCTGATGAAGGGAATCTCCGAGAGCAGGAAATAACACGAAGAGAGAGAATAAAAAAAGAAGCCTGCGAGAAGCAAAAGGAATACCGGAGGCGCGTCACAGCCCGTTTCTAGACAGGGGGCAGTCGGCGCAAATCGGCAAATTATTGGTGGTTCAGTGTCGGGGTAGGAGTGTTTTTTTGCACTGAACCCCTGCGATTGAAGGGCAGCTTCCCAGGGCATCCAAATCGGAGATCTTGCTAGCCAGCTCGCCCACGAATCAGTCCCCCCCGTTCGCTGGGCAGAAAATAAAATAAACTGGAAACTCTTCCCCACTGGCCGGAGAAGCGGCCCAGATGCTCAGAGAGCTAGCTTGCCTTTTCCAGCTGGCAGGGGCCTAACGGGCTTTGAGACAGCAGACACGTACTACTGGTCCATGGGCTAGCGAGCCACGAGACCAAGCGGTTCGTGCCTTGTCCTAGCTGCTGTTGGTGCTGTTGCACAATCACAATCAGTAGTAAGCAGCAAAGGCAAAGAGGAATTGTGCCGTGTGGGAGGGGGGAGGGAGCAGGGAGCAGGGAGCAGAAGCAAGCAGCAGGGTGAGGAGCGGGAGAGAGCAAAAAAGGGAGAAGAGGGAGGGAGTTGCCGTTGTTGGCCACACACACACAGCACCAAACGGACCGACAGAAACACCCGCAATGCTGGGTTTCTTTTTGCTGGTCTGCTGGGGGGTTGCGGATGGCCTGTCGATGTACAGGTACACACGGAGCGGAGGAAATGTGTTTATTTGCTATGGTGAGGTTGAAGTTCGAACCCTGATCCCAGACGCCTGGCTCAGAGATGTCGTCCTGAAAGGCTGAGTGGCCCCTGCTGCTGCGAGTTTGCTGCATCGACCAGGGTCCTCCGAAAATGACAAGGGGTGCCGTGTGGAGTTCTGCAGCAGGTTGTCGGAAGTACCTGTACCTTGCACATGCCACTCCCGATACATGACGGTACCTGCTTTGGCTGCCCCCCCCCCCCCCCCC
>PYST01000072.1:77718-104647 GCA_003049485.1 Ophioceras dolichostomum
CCCCCCCCCCTGTCGCACACCCTGTCGCACCCCGTCCACGGGCTCCCGTTTTTTCTTTTCTTCCTTCTCTCTGTTTCTTTTTTACCGAGCGAGCGAGCAAGGATCCCGTCCCCAAATCCAACCATCCACCAAATTCCACTCACCCTCCCTGTCTCCCTCTCTCTCCCATCCCGGTCCCCGCCAAGCCCTGGCGACCAAAGAGGGGGCTTTGATTCTGGATTGCTTCGATGTGCCTTCGATTGTCTCCAGTCTGGCTGGCACTTGGCCCACCACCACCGACCGGTCCCGGCATTGACGAGAAGTCAGGGCCTGGAGAGCCTGACTCGGTTCAGCGGAGGTCGGCAGCCCTTCAATGTTGTTCTCTTCCTCAATTCCATATCAGATTTGTTGCTTTTGAGACATGCTCCTGTACTATGATGTCTCCTTTGGATCAACGATACTTTTGCAACAGCATCCACAAATGCGAGACATCGGCGTGCAGGTCTGCCCGTCCCCCGTGGTTGCGTCTGGGTTGTGTCGAGAGTGTGCCTGTGTGTGTTTGTGTGGTTTGTGTGTGTGGGGATGCGTGGGATACAGAGAGGCTACTGCATGCAGGCGTCCAGGTGTTAGGTCCAAAACATCAAACCGTGGACGACGCGCCGCGTTGATACTGGAGAGCATAGAGGGTCGGTGGACTGGAATGAGAAGCAAGTCCGTCCTCCTCGACGGCCTCACGAAAGGCTTCGTGCATGGTTTCACCAAGTCATAACAGCCGAAGATAAGATGTATATGTATTCCGTATGGTCGGCGTGTAAACCCGCATCATGTGAGATTCCATGTGCTGTTTTGAGGCGGGAAACGTTCGAGTTCGGCTCGGTCCAACTGACCGAGTGTTCTCAAACTTGTTATGATAAGTGATGGCGATGATGAACAACCCTGGACACCGATGAGGCGAACCAGCAATGCAATGGAACGGTTTTTCATTGTTGGTCCGTCTCAAACAGTCAAACCCGATGTTAGTTAGATTTGACCGTCGCGATGGTGGGTGCTACCGCGTTGGTCGGTACCAAGCTAGCTCAGGATTAATCATCCACTTGAATACTTCCACAAGGCGGAACTGACTCCAGGGAGACGGCCGGACCACCGACAGCCTCGTTTGTCTACTACGTCTAGAAATAACGGGAGGAGGAAGGAGTCTTGACATTTTCGCCCCCTTCTTCAAGGCGGGATTGTGTGCTACCTTGCCGATCTATCTATGTACCCCAGTCCCCCACCGCCATCCCTTACATACGATGAACCACTGCAAGCCACCAATATTTACCGAAGATGCGCCTCTAGGTGTACTGTACATAATATCGAGCGCCACAACGCTTGGTCACCCTGTCTCCTCGTCTCGTCAACAGGGAGCATTGCTGTTTGTGAAAAGCCGGCCAGACCAAGCCAGCCGCCCGAGAAAGATGCGTTACAGGGAACCCACGTCGCCTCATCGACGGCAATCGACAGAGATGCGTCGTGCTGGTAACATCGGGCAGGCGAATCATCGTCTCCCCTCCGACCTGATCGAAGGGGATCATCTATCTTTCAGCCTCATCAGCCTGCGAGGTGGCAGAATTTAGCTCAATGGCAACTAACCATTCGTCGATCCCGCCCGCGTCAGGGCACGGATGCGTTCCGTACCTGACTTTTAGGTTGTTCCTTGCTGACTGAGGATTATGTACGGAAAACATTGATGTGACTGATGTGTATGAGATTTGACAGGACGGAGCACTCCCATACCTGCGCTCCAAAAGGATTCCGCACGGCACTGGAAACTTGTTCCTGGGCTAGTCCTCAGCCAGTTCTGGGCTAAGTTGGTGTCCGGACGAACTCATGCAAGCAACAACACTGGTGGCGCATCAATGGCACATGGCTGTATTTCGGCTCTTCTCTCGCCCTTTTCCTTTTTTTCTGACACGTTAGAGACTTAATACAGCCGTGATATTGGATTGCCGTCCGTCCCTTTTCGCTTGACTTTTCGCTTGGCTTTCGCTTTGCTTGACTCTGGATTGCTCTGCGTTTCCCGGGTCGCAGACTTGTGATGTGACGGCTGGTCAAATAAGCCGCCGGCCTGGACCAGAAAATGCACAACCTCGCACGCTATGGAGAGTCCCGTTGTACGACCATGATCACCATTCTCTATTAGCCAACCAAGCCGGGAGGGATTCTTCCCCTCTAAGTCCAGACCATCTATGCCTGGAGAGCGAGCAACAACTCTAGCCATTGCTTTTTCATCCGTGCTTCTTTTTTCCCCTCGAGGTGATCGACCGGTGGGTGGTATTTGAGAAAGCCGAACCACCGTCCAATCGCTGCCTGGGCTTGGGTCACTTGGTCAGGCTAAGGTTTGGTTTCATATGTCCATGTCGACCTCTGTTAGTCTGTGGCAGGTTCGGTCACCGGCTCGCAAGCATTGCAGGAGCCAAGTTTCCATTGCGGCCAGGGTGGCGGCCAGCAAGGGACGGACTGCGGACGGATAGACGGACGGACGGGAGCGAGGGAAGGAAGGAAGGAAGGAAGACATGTTTAAAAAAAAATAACAAGGAGGGTGGACGGGCTGCTCGCCGGTTGGTCAGTCGTGGTCGAGATTGATGAACGCATAAATCGCGCCAAAGGGCGATTGCAGGGAGGAAGGAGAGCTGCAACACAGGACTCTACGCTCGAGAAACTGAACAGACATAGGACCGCCGACGATGGTCCAGTCCCAGCTTTCAAAAAGATGTGTCCCACCCACCATTTCCCCTTCTCCATTCTCGCCGTCGGCACTCCGGCAGTCTGTTGATGCTTGATGCCGCCTGACTTGTTTAGGTTGAAAGTTGCTCGCTTCCGGAAGTGGCGGCCTCGGGAGTGAGGCCGAGAGCAACATCCTGAAACCGCATGATTCTTTATCCTGTCCTCTGTGCTGATAGGCAGAACCCCCACTAGAAATCTTCTGGAATTCAAATCGAAACACATGCACTGCAACTGTCCGCCGAACGCCGAAAGTGGAAGGACGTTTCCAAGAAAAATCACATGCCGACTTGGCCCGTGTGGCCGGTCAAGTCAGGGAGCTGGCTGGCTCGACGAGTCTTGCGCTTGGCCTGACCGACGAGAACTCGATGAACGTTCCAGGTCTAGGATGGGAGGCACAGACTTCCAGTTATCGTGTGCAACTACCTACAGGTACCTACCTAAACAACTGGTACCTACCTAAAATTGGAGATGGTGGTACGGAATAACGAGCCCGCAAGCTTAAATTGGAACTGATGGGAAGGGGGAGCTCGTTTTCCCAGAGGCGACTCCCTGACACACGACCACAGCCATAACTAATCATCCGTCTCGAACACTCCAATGCGGGTTCGTTCGTTCGTTCGTTCGTCTGGGGCGGATGAATAGGGAGGATGTGCGGGTTAGAAGACGACAGGATAGGATCCCCTGGTGTGCCTGGGAGGAAAACCACGTTGCTACCCGCCAGCCGATATGCGTCCAGGTATCTGGCATCTGCACCTCTTTACTTTTACCCGGAATGCAACCTGTTCGACAAGCTCGCAGTCTCGACTGGACTTGCACATCCAGGCCCAGAGGAGCAGGAGCAGTAGCAGGCGTAGTCGCAGCACATCCAATCCGCCACGAACCGGTCTGTTTTGTCGCAATGTTCGCCTGGCCAGCCATCCTGGCGTTTATTGCGACATACGTTGGCCTGACATGACACTTATCCTATCTAAGCAGCCACGCGGAGATGCCGTGAAATATCTCACACCACCACCTTGTCGACAAGGGCGCGAAACTCTCACAAAATATCACGCATACGTTGTACACGCAAGCTCTTGCAAAACAGACAGACAAACGCACGTGCGCTCCCTGCTGGTTTCTTAAAATGCATACGGAATACAATTTCAAGTTTCTTTTTTTGAACCCCCTGGCTCGCAGATACACCAACACAGCAGGAGGTAGCACATATATACAGGGAGAAGCACAGGATACAGTACATGTGAGTGAGACGGGGTCTGGTGTATGTTTCGAGACAAGCAAGCGCCAACGCAGTAACCAGTAACGGGCGGGCAGGCACTCTTCTTCTTTTTCGTTTTTGGTTGTCGCAACTAGCTGCCGTATGTGGTGCTCAGATCGTGTTGCCCCGAACTGCTTCTGCCTGCCTCCGGCCGCTCGCCGCTGCAGGGGGCTCTGGGGGTGGTGGTGGTGGTGGTGGTGGTGGTGGGAGAGAGAAACACCATCTCTCGCCTGACACAGCCCAGACACGCCCAGGCAAATGTAGTGGGTGTGGTACTGCCACGACTCTTCATGCGAATCAGACGGGCGACCCCGCCCAAGCCGCTTCTCTACCAAGCTTCCAAACAAAGCCACACCAAAAAAAAGGAGAGGACCAGAGAAGAGGAAAGAAGAGAAACAGAGGAGGTACGCTCTTCTCTTCTATCTCCTGACCCAGGCGGGCATCTTCCGTGCCTTCAGGTGACCAGGCTTTTTCCTCTCCACCATTCTCGGGTCGCGCGTCACACAGCCAGCTGTATTGTCGTCCCAGGGAGGTCGAAATCAGTAAGAGAACATAGACATTATCGGGTGCAAGTAGGCCGTAGAGCATATGAGTGATCATCTTCTTACCTCGCCTAAGAGCCGGCTTCAGGGCTGGCTCGTGTGCCATCAGCGCCTTCGCGACCGCCAGCGTCATCGCCTCGGCCTGGCCCGTCGTCCCGCCGCCGGAGACCAGCGCCCACACGTTGTACTTGTCCACGCGCTCCGTGGCCCGGAGCGCCCACGTGGCGCTCTCGCGGTCGTGGACGCGGCCGAACGCCTCGCTCAGCGGCTTGCCGTTGACCTGGACCTCGCCCGTGCCCTCGACGACCCACGCGCGCGCGACCGACGTCTTCCTCCGGCCGGTGGCCACGGCGCGGCCCCACTGGTCGACCGGGATCGGCTTCGGCGTGTTGGTGAACGGGTGAATCGACCGCATGAAGGGCCCCAGCGCGGCGTCCAGGAACGGCGGCTTGATGTCCGGGTGCGTCTTGTGCAGGTGCTTGACCATGTCCATGCACCGGCTGTAGTCGATGGCCCGGACCGGCTCGCCCGTGTTGGTCTTGTAGTCCTCCAGCTTCTGCCACGACACCTTGGGCACCCTCTCGGGCGGCGCGCGCGGCAGGCTCTGGTACTTCCGGAAGTACTCCTGGATCTTGACGTACAAGTCCATGAACCGTTCCTGGCGAGTGAAGTACGCAGGCGAGATGGGGAGAGGTCGTACGTGGGCGATGGTGGACGTCTTCGTATCGCCGTGGTCGATACTTGTGATATCGTTGCTCTTGCTCAATGTGGTCTGAGATCGTGTCGTGGTAGGGTTGATGCTGCTCGGCGCAACTAGGAGAGCTCGAAAGCTCCTAGGTCGCTGAAGCGGCTGCCACGGCTGCCATTGGGCAGCCGGAGCGCGGGCACATCCCCTTAGAGGAGAGATACCCGCCCTCAGACTTGTCATAGCTTTGATTTTCCCCGGACGTGAGTCGTTATGACGCAGCCATGAGGTGTAGGTATATTTGAGCTTTCGGTCGTGCTGATGTCGTTCCGGAGCTTGGTGGAGCTCTTCACTGGAGATTTTTGCTACGCCCAGCTCGGCTGATAGGCTTGGAGAACCGCCATGATAGCGACGCGATTATGTCAGCGTGTCGGTCGTGCACGTGATTTATAGTCCCCAATGACCGACGATCCCACGGTACCTTGCATGAGCCACCGCCAACGACCTCCCGTTTCCACAAGCACGCTCAAGCCACACGACGAACAGGCCAACACCAGCCCCACCCCTCCTCCCGCCGTCGCCCAGCCAGCAGCACCGACCCCTCCACACACACCATAGCGAGGCTCACAATTTTTTTTTTACCTGTCCACTTTCGCACAACTCAATTAACCTCGTTCTTCTTTCCTTCCCAGCAACAAACTTCTCTGAGCAAACCAGCAAAGATGGCGTTCGGCAAGCTCTACACTTACGAGGTGAGTCGCTCGTAGCCGCTCTTTCTCAAGCCGGCTTTCCTTATCTCATTGAATGCTTCTTGCGACACCATGCGCTAACCAGCCTTGCCTAGAAAAACCCCCGCTCGACGGCGATCCTGGCTGTCGCGAAGGCCAACGACAAGGACCTGGAGGTTGTCGAGACCGACACCGCCAACCCGACCGAGGAGTACCTGAAGTACAACAAGCTCTCCAAGGTCCCCACCTTCGTTGGCAGCGACGGCTTTGTCCTCTCCGAGTGCATTGCCATCGCCATCTACGGTAGGTCGACTGATCTTGTTTCCCCCTTTATCAACAGCTGGCTGCTGGCGACGCCGATGACACAATGTCCACACGATTTCCAACCACCCAATACCCCTCCTTGCGAATGATGACCTAGACAATCAAATACAGTTATCCCTGGCTGAATAACTATTATGTGTTGATGTTTTCTAACTTCTGACTTGCAATATCTTTTTTTATCGTCTTGCTTCGTCTGCTTTTACTGGATGATATCCGTGGGTGTTGGAACCGATGCGCTGACGACTCGACTCCCTTCTATAGTGACCTCCCAGAACGAGAAGACCACCCTCCTGGGCAAGACCAAGCAGGAGTAAGTATTTCCACGGCAAAGAAACGCGTCATTGAAGAACAGGCCTTAACAGTACGAACCGCAATTAGCTATGCCTCGATCCTCAAGTGGATGTCCTTCTTCAACAGTGAGGTCCTGCCTACTATGGGCGCTTGGTACCGGCCCCTCCTGGGCAAGGACTTCTACAACAAGAAGAACGTCGAGGAGGCTTCCAAGAAGGCGCTCAAGGCTATCTCCGTGGTCGAGGAGCACCTCCTGAACAACACCTTCCTGGTTGGCGAGCGCATCACGCTGGCTGATCTGTTCTCCGTCGGCATCATCGCCCGCGGCTTCGAGTTCTTCTTCGACACCAAGTGGCGACAGGAGTACCCCAACGTCACCCGGTGGTACACCACTGTCTACGCCCAGCCCATCTACTCGGCCGTCGCCCCCGAGCTGGTGCTGCTCGACACTCCCAAGCTGACCAACGTGGCTCCCAAGAAGGCCGAGCAGCCCAAGAAGGAGAAGGCCCCTACCAAGGCTGCTGCTCCCAAGGCTGCTGCGAAGGACGATGATGAGGAGGAGGAGGAGAAGCCCGCTCCCAAGCCCAAGCACCCGCTCGACCTGCTGCCCAAGGCCTCGGTGCCCCTGGACGAGTGGAAGCGCATGTACCAGAACAGCTCGGTCCCCGACTCCATGAAGTGGTTCTGGGAGAAGATGCCCTTCGACGAGTACTCCATCTGGAAGGTCGAGTACAAGTACAACGACGAGCTGGGCACGCCGTTCATGTCCAACAACCTGATCGGCGGCTTCAACCAGCGCCTGGAGGCCTCGCGCAAGTTCCTCATGGGCTGCGCCTCGGTCTACGGCACCAAGGAGGGCAACTTCATCCAGGGCGCCTTCGTCATCCGCGGCCAGGAGTTCCTGCCCGTGTTCGACGTCGCCCCCGACTACGAGTCGTATAACTTCACCAAGCTGGACCCCACCAAGGAGGAGGACCGCCAGTACGTCCACGACGAGTTCTCGTGGGAGCGCACCGTCGAGAAGGACGGCAAGTCATACCCCCACTACGACGGCAAGGTCTTCGTGTAAAGGAGTGGCAAGACTGTCGTCTGTCCTTGTCTCTCACGCACACCAAACCGACACACATCCTCGCACATACCCACAACCCCACCACTCGCAACCTCCCACACACTCTTCCTTTTTCCTCTCACACCCTCTCTCCCTCACTCCGCCACGCACCCAACCACTTGGTTTCCTTTGTCAGCAGCACATATCAGGAGTAGGGCTTGGAGGCGGAGGCTACGAAGCTATGGAAAGAATGACGTTACGAGACGATCGGGAGTTTTTTTTTTGGAGAGGAAGGACTCTGGCTGGAACGGAAATGGACTAGAATTGACGGATGGAGGATGTGGAATAATGGCAGCAGAGGCAGGCAGATTTCGGAGGCTATTTGTCTCTTCCTTTTCGCTCTCGGAAAAGTTGGCCCCGTCGTCGTTCAACCACTTTGGTAGTTAGCTTAGCCTTAGCACCTCGCAATGTATGAGCCTTGCCTTGTTTCCTGTGAATGAGCCGAGTTCATTCTCTCTCCTCTTCTGAGGCTGCTTCCGCCGAATTTACTGAGTCTGAACTGGACTGCATTGTATGTCTGTATCGTGACTGACTACCTATGTATGCATCTAAGTGCAGTCGTCTAGGAATCTACCACCTCTACTCGTATTGAGCGTATAATGGGGCTTGATCTTACTGACTAGGAAGTAGTATGTAGGGATGAGCCCTTCGGCTAGTATTAGAGGGGAAAAAAAAGCCATGTATCTATGGCTGCTTAACATCTCAACTCCCGCAACTCTCAGGTGAAACGCACAGTGACCCACTGAGGATAGGAAGCAAGAAGACACCGCAAACGTGAAGAAGGGAGATAGGAAGCAAGAAGACACCGCAGACGTGAAGAAGGGAGAAAAGTAAAGAAGCAGAAGCCGGCCTCGACGAAAGTAAAGAGGACCTGAGGAAAGAAGCCTTCCTGCGTCACAAGATACCGAACGATGATGCCTTATGCTGGGGAACCAATGCAATGCAATGACTGAAGCTTGAGACTGAGAGTAATAGCAAAACGAAGTAGGGGGATATCAAGGGGGAAATGTGGTGGGAAAAAAGAAAGGAGACGACGAAGAGGGTATCTCTCTAAGCGACTGGTCAACCTGATCTCCAGCACAAGCCTAGGGTTTGTGACAGAAGACGAGGTTTCGAAAACGCCAGAAACTCCCGTTGGATGCCAGACGAAGAAGAACGGGAAAGATCAAGAAAAGGGGCCAAAGAACTATCCAGTCTGCAGATAGATGGACGTTAGGAGAAGACGTGCGGACAAAACCGAAGAAGGAAAAAAACGCTGTCGACCGAACCGCAACGCTGAAAAAGGCTGAAGAAAGGGGATAATGGCTGTAGGGACATGTTCGGGGGAGACTGTCGTGTCGTGTAAGGCGGCAGATGATCACCGTAGGCTCGATTCCCGATTTTGGAAGAGCAGGACGTGCTGCTGGCGGGACCAGAATGTTGAGAAGAGGACCGCAGAACAGTCTGTACGACGTGCCGGGACAAGGCTGTCGTGAGAGGAGTGGTGGTCATCGGAAGGCTCGGTTCCGGGATTTTGGGAGAGCAGCTGCTGCCGACCGAACCAGACTATTGAGAGGAAGACTGAAAGACGGACTCAACAGACGTGCCGAAGGGAAGATGGTCGTGTGGAGAAGCGGATGGCCGTCGCAAACTCGATTCCGGAAATCTTGAGAAGAGCAGGCGGGGTGTCGTTGACCGAACCAACCAGAATGCTGCGGAAAAACCGAAAAGCCGAGGGGGCCTTGCGACACGTCGAGAGAAGACCGTGCTGAAATAATAAGGGGGAGGAGGTGATCATCGCAAGGGCTCGATTCCGCAATCTGGGAAGATCAAGACACGACGCCGCAAGAAGACGAAGACGGTCGTGAAAGAAGGGATGATCAACGCAAAGGCTCGAGTCCGGATTTTTGGAAGAGCAGGTAGGATCTGTTGCTGTTGACCGAGCCGAAATGCTGAAGAGACAAGACAAGATTCACGCAAAGTAAAGAGCACTGCCGATTTGCCGAAAGGAGGAAGGACTTTCGTCGTGAAATAGGGTATGTGATCTTCTCGAAGGCTCGATTCTGAATTCTTTTCTGGAAGAGCAGCCGCGGGGGCTCTTTCTCACACTCTTTTCTAGATGCTCGAAGGCTAGACGGATAAAGGCTGTTGTCGCGGAGGACGCCCTATAAAGGGGTCTTATAATAGAGGCCATAGTCTTCTGCTACCTGGGGTCGTATAGTCGTATATCCGTCTGTGTTAGAAAGGCTATCCACCAGAAATCCAGGAGAGGAATTAGGAGTTCAGGGGAGGAAAGGATGGGTTCTCTTACCAGTCGCTGAAAGAAGAGAGATGTAGATATGTAAATAAGGTGGCTCGTCGGCCGGATCTCGAAAGGGGGTGTAGATAGTGAGAGTGAGGTAGGTTGGGTCTTTACTGATGGATGCCCACTATAACGAAAGTGCTTTCTGCCTGACTTTTGAGGAAGAACAGGCAAGTGCACAGCTCTAAGCTCTTTTTCTGACATTCTCCCCGGTCCATCGATCGATCGATCCCCTTCCGCTCTTAGGACCTGCTGCTGCTCATGCTCATGCCGATGCCCGGGCCAGGGTTGGCGGCATCGAAGGGGTGGGCTCGGATGAAGGTGCTGACGTCCTTCTGGTAGCACAGAACGTTGAGGTAGTCGTGCACCATGGGCAGCACGGGCCTCTCCTTGGTGTCTCCGGCGAACTCGGGGACGCAGATGAGGTTGTGCGGCTCGCTCCGGGCCTTCTCGACGGAGTCGTCCACCAGCACCGTGTCGGCCTGGCCCCAGCGCGTTCCTCTGGAGGCGAAGTCCGGGTGGGCGGCCGCGATCCTGTCGTCGGCCCAGATCTTGGACAGCCGCTTGTAGCACTGGACGCGGCGCTCGAAGTCGGCCTTGGTCAGGCCGAAGTCCGAGCGCGACCACACGGCGACAAGCCGGCTGTGCTGCTCGGGCGTCTTGAACAGCGCCTCGACCATGGCGCCGACGTTGGCCGAGCGGGCCGAGGACCAGACCACGACCCAGAAGCGGGACGTGATGTAGTTGAGGAAGGTGTCCGCGTGAGGGCGAGCAACGAAGTGACGCGGGTGCCGCTTGTTAGGCCGGTACAGCAGCGTGCCGTTGAGGTCCATGACCACGAGGAGAGGCTTCCGCTCGTCGACACGGGCGGGAGCATTGCTCGCTCGGTCGAGGTAGTCGGGCGAAGGGTTGGGAATGCCGCCTGATGCGGCAGAGGGCGCCACGATGGGGTCACGCTCGCGCTCCTCGCGAGCACGATCGCGCTTCCCTTGGCCGCGCTTCTTAGTCGTGGTCGTGGTCGCGGTCGTGGGAGGCGGGCGGGCGGTGCTGGCCGTCGTCGGCGGCCAAGAAGTCTGTGCCTGTGCCTGGCCCTGGGCCGGGGCTTGCGGCATGAAGCCGGGCGTTGGTTGAGGGTTGATCGGCGCGAAGCCAGCATAACCGGGGGCCGCCTGGGAGAAAGAAGGCGGCATGGAGCCACCAGCGGCAGGGATTTGGCCATACTGGCCGTACTGGGACGGCGGCACCGCACCGGAGAAGTTGGAGAAGCCGGGACTCATGCCCGGGATCGACAAGACTTGGGGTTGGCCGAGCTGCTGCTGGCCGAACTGTTGATGCTGCTGCAGTTGCGGCAGCATTGGCCGTGGCGGCATCAGTAGCTGCAGCTGCTGGCTCATCTTTGCCTCGAAGGAGGCGCCGGGCGTGGTGGCGATGATGCTCTGCAGAACAGAGCGGGCGTCGGTCGAGATGCCCTCATGCTGGGACGGCGGGCCCAGGGTCGACTCCGCCAGGGCCTGGCCAAAGCCCTGGGAGTAGGAGGGGATGGGGGAGGCTGCGGGGGCCGCCTGGCTGGGCTGACTACTCGAAGGCAGCAGAGACGGGCTCAGCACGGTCGGCCTTACGGCCGGGAGACTAGCGCCGCCGCCGCCCTCCACCAATGGGCCGCCTTGGGCCGTGGAGGACTGGGTGGCCGGCATGGCCGCTGGCGGGGGAGGGAGAGGAGAGGAGGTGGCGGCAACCTTGCCGTTGCCGTAGAGGGGAGCACCGCCGCCGCTGCTGTCGGTGCTGCTACTGTTGCTGCCGCCGGTGGCCCTGGCCGCCAGCTTCTGCCGGCGCCGTCTCTGTGAGCGGCCCATGTCGTCGTCGTCGTCTTCTTCTTTGTCTTCTTCTCCTTCTCCTTTTCTTTCTCCTTTTCTTCCACCTTCTCCTTTTCTCGCAGCTATGAACGAGGATTTTTTGTCAGCTGAAAATCTTTTTCTTTTTTTGCGGTGGTTGTGAAGGAAGGAGAGAAATAAAAGGAATGCGGAAGGCGTGGGCGTCTGATATCTTACTTGAGGGCAGGCAGGCGGACGGGATTGGTCTACTGTGGTGGGGACAGGAAAAGGAGATTTTGGAAAGAACGAAGGACGGTTGCTTCAGCCGGCCGTGAATAGCCAACGTGGACAATATTAAGGATGTGCTCGGGATGGGGGACTTCATGAGGCCGGTGATAATCTGTCTAGCCGCGGCTCACACGGTCTATGAAGGAAGAGGCCTACCACTTCAGCAACACAGAAGGGTTGCTGATGTCTCTGCAGGATGTCTTTACACTTCAGCAAACAAACAAGAAAATTCTCTTAGAGATAAACTTCAGGGTCTTACTTCGCAAATACCGCCTCATTGTTAGAGTATCATAAGTGAACGTGGGTTTATATTCCAACTGTTCAAATTAAAGGCGGAACAGCCTTGCTACAGGAGGTACTTATCTACAGTGGCTCACCTGCCTAAAAAATTTGAATTTGGACTCTAATTGGTCCCCACACCAGCTTGAAAATTTACTCCAGGTGTCCTACGGTGCGGTGAAGTCACTTGGCATCCTTCGCCAGTCGCTTTGAAAAATACAACAGGAAAAAAGCAAAAGCAAGAAAAAAAAATCGAATTTTTGTTCCTCGTGATAGAAAAATCAAAAATCGACTTCAAAGCGACGGCGGCTCAGCATGAAGGAGATGGAAAAGTCTCGAAAGAGAAAGGCTGGCCCTATGGACCTGATTCGTCGGGTCCGCGTCAGAAGGGAAGAAGTGGCCGATTCCGAGGAGGACTGGGATGGGGTCTCATCAAGCTCGGAATCCCCTCAAAGCGGCGAAGATGAAAATGACGATGTAAGGGATTGCCTCTTTCTTCTCCACTTTCGCCAACTGGATGGGCTAGGCTCTAGCTGGAAACACTTCATCTATTAAGACTCTCATGCTGACATCTCGACAGGTGTCCGAGGTCTCCTCATCAGATGGAGACGAAGACGAAGGGGAGGATGCGTCGGAGCCAGAGATAGATGCGTCCAAGATCTCTTTTGGTGCGCTGGCGAAGGCCCAAGCTGCTGTCCAGGGCTCGTCTACCAGGCCACCCAAGTCCAAGCCTAAGACGGAGGCGGGCTCACCTGAGACGCCCATCTCTGGAACAAGAAGAAACTTGGAGAAGGGCGAGCGTGATCAGCGGAAGAAGCCAGAAAGCAGCGGCTCAGGCGGCAACGGTGCGGCAGCTACGGCCACGGAAGCCGACAGCGAGCCACCGGCCAAGAAGAAGAAATCAAAGCACGCCCCCGAGGAGGTCACGTCCAAGCGGCCCGTCTCCCGCTACCGCGAGGTCGTGACGCCCTCCTCATCCGGCCCCGTCCGCAAGCCGCGCGACCCGCGCTTCGACCGGCCCGTCACCGACGCAGCGGACGTCGCCCGGCTGCGGCGCAACTACTCCTTCCTGGACCAGTACCGCGAGGACGAGATGCAGCAGCTGCGGCAGGCGCTCAAGCAGGCGAAAGCCAAGCGGCGGCCCGCGCACGAGGTCGACGAGCTGAAGCGCGCGCTGGCGTCGATGGAGTCGCAGAAGCAGGCGCGCGAGAAGCGGGACGCCGAGGAGGCCCTGCTGGAGGAGCACAGGAAGAAAGAAAAAGAGCTGGTGCGCCAGGGCAAGAAGCCGTTCTACCTCAAGAAGGCCGAGCAGAAGAAGATGCTGCTGATGGACCGGTATGCGGGAATGAGCCAGGGCCAGGTGGACAGGGCCATCGAGAGGAAGAGGAAGAAGGTCGCTGGGAAGGAGAAGAAGGCGCTGCCGTTTGCGAGGAGGAGGGGTGCTGCCGAGGACGCGGAGTGATGGATGGGGGTGCAAGTTGGGGGACAATGTGTGCCTATAGCCGGCATGGTTGCTGGGTCTCTGCTGTGTGTTCATGGAGAGGATACCATCGCGGACACTACATGGCAGTGCCGTTTCTGTGCAGCCGGGAGGACGAGCCTCTGTGGCTAATAGCTGCTGCCACACATCATGCGGATGCGAAGGGTACTTAGCGAGAGATAAGAAAGGGGCTACCATGCACGAGGGCGGCTCCGGACGGATGGCTGCTGCGCTGGCTGGTTTTGAGGAGTAGCAACATCCCGGGCACCAGATCGCAGTGCTTTTTTCTTCTACAGCCGACAAAACGGAGCAGTCATGGCTACTGGTGCATACAAAAGCACTTTAGATCTTGACGAGCATGGAGTAGTAAAAGTCTTCTTTACCACCGAAGAGAAGAAAGCGCTGCTGTTTGCGAGACCATGAGGGACCGAAGACGGGTACCGAAGGGTGGAAAGGGGCACACACAAGAGAGGCGGGCCGGGGCCTTACCAAGAAACAAGCACTTCAGAGAAGCCATACTCCCCCGATCGGATCTCTCGCCAGTCACAGCAGCCACCAACGATGATCGCAGCTCCCCCACGGTGAGATCAACTGCATCCAGATTCTTCGCCGGTGGCCATTCCAGTGGATGTACGGTTGCTGGGTTAGCTACCCTGCTACGTTTGCGGAGGGGATTAACATCAAGGACACTGTACGTAATGCTGTTTTTGCAGCTGGGATAACGAACCGCCGCCTAGCTGCTTTGCTGTCAGACATCACCGAGCATTACTGAGGGCCGCCCAAGATGGTTGTGAAAGACGGAAAGGCGGTGCATGTTGTCAGGTTGGCTCCGGGCGGGGATGATTTGCTAGTTTGCGGACTCGGGAATACCGTAGAAACTAGGTACCTAGTATACTTAGTGTTCCTGATGCGGCTTGCAAGAACGAGCTGGGTCGTCTGGCCGTCAACCCACCTGCTTAGCTACTAGCTACACATCGCTGAGTTGCTGCTCGAGAAGGGCGCATCATGGGCAGCTTCACCTCGAGATCTTTTCCCAAAATTACAGCACAGAGTTGAATTTTTATCTCCCTCCTATCTAGGTATATGGGAGTATATGGGATTTGTATAGGCCGTCTCTGAAGTGGCCCTCTATTCCTCCCCTTTTATACAGAAGTATATAGTACATAGGTATAGATCGAGCTTTAACTCTAGTTCTCCCTCTCTCCCTATACGGGGCATCAACTCTTCACAAACCCAGGGACGAGCCCAGACCGCGCCACACTGTCCTCGAACATCTCCCGACACCTCACGCGGCTGCCCAGCCGGGCGCACAGCAAGAACGCCCCGCTCAGCTTGCGGTGCAGGCTATACGTCTCCTCCGGCGGGGGGGCCAGCCGCTCGCGCACCATGAACGGTATCAGGGCCCTGACGCGCTGCGTGATGGTCTGGTCCCGGAAGTCGTACACCTCGGGCGCCGAGCCCAGGAACGGCTCCGCGAGCGTGAGCACGGACTGGACGTGCGCGTCCAGCATGGCCCTCGACTCGAGGCCCGTCAGGTACCCCAGCCGCTCCGAGAAGTCCTTGACGGCGGCCCTGTCCCCCGTCGAGGCGCCGTGCAGGAGCCTGACGTACAGCTCGACGAACTCGCGGGGATACTCGCGCGAGGCGCCGAAGTCGAGCAGTTCGAGCCGGTCCGTGGCGGAGTTGTACAGGAAGTTGGTCCAGTTCGGGTCCGTCTGCATGAAGCGGAACTCGGTGATCTCGCGGAGGCACAGGCGGAGGATCTGCGTGCCGATCCAGTCGCGCTGCGGCTGCGTGAAGGACTCGACGCGGGTCACGCCCACGCCGGACATGAACTCCATGGTCAGCACGTGCTTCCCGCTGGCCTCGGGGATGACGTCCGGCACGGTGAAGACGGCGGCCTCGTCGTCGGTGGAGAGCAGTAGCTCGCGGTAGCGCTGCAGGCAGGCGGCCTCGCGCTCGTAGTCGCACTCCCAGGCCAGCTCGGTGCGGGCGTTGGCGATGGTCTTGTCGAGGTAGAGGCCCTTCGGCAGGAGCTTCGTCGCGGTGAGGAGCATGCCGATGTTGTCGAGGTCCGAGTTGATCGAGTCGGCCACGCCGGGGAACTGGATCTTGACCGCGACCTCC
This sequence comes from Ophioceras dolichostomum, assembly GCA_003049485.1. Classification (NCBI taxonomy): domain Eukaryota; kingdom Fungi; phylum Ascomycota; class Sordariomycetes; order Magnaporthales; family Ophioceraceae; genus Ophioceras; species Ophioceras dolichostomum. Next base: position 93,663 of record PYST01000072.1, read on the forward strand.
CGCCGGTCCTTCTTGAGCGTGGCGCGGTGCACCTGGCCGATGGACGCGGCCGCGATGGGCGTCTCGTCGAAGGTGTCGAAGAGCCGCTCGCGCCAGTCGGCGCCGAGGTTGGAGACCAGAACGCGGTCGCGCTGCCAGGCCGGCATGTAGTCGGCGCGGTCCTGGACGCGCTGGAGGACCTGCTGGATGGGCCCCGGCAGCATCTTGTCGTCCTGGAAGCTCATGGCCTGGCCCATCTTGAGCGCGGCGCCGCGCATGCGCGACAGCTTGGACACGAGGCGTTCCATGTTCGCCGGGCTGAGCAGCACGGAGCCCTGCGAGGAGCCGCCGCCGAAGGAGCGGCTGATGCTCTCGCTGAGCGCGCCGCCCAGCATCCCGGCTGCGAGGCCGCTGTAGTTCCAGATCCGGCTCAGCCGAGTGGCGGGGACCTTGGACTCTCGCAGCTGGTACGTCGGTCGGGCTGGGGCAGGAGGAGCGGGAGCGACTGGAGGAGGCTCGGCTGGAGCAGGCTGGGCTGGATCGGGGTTGGTCAAGAAAGGGTTGGCTGGGGCAGGATTGGCGGCTGCGACAGGTTTAGCTGGCGCAGCCGCCGAAGTTGTCTGGACGGGCGGACGGGTCTCATTTGGCTTTTGCTCCGGGAGCGAGACTTTGGGTGCCTCCGTGTTCAGAGGCTTGGGCGTGTTTCTGATTTCTGGTGTCTTTGAGGCTAAGGGGGTCCCTGCTAAAGGGTGTGGTTTCCAGGACTCTGCTGTCCGTTGCCCGACTGTGGCCTTTGCTTCCGTGTTGTTGACGGAGGCCTTCGTCTTAAGAGCATCGAGAATCTGGGAGCCTCGTGCGGTCTGGAAGATGTTGATGTTTATGCCCTCTGGAACCTCCTCTTCCGCCTCGGCGTCCTTAACAGCCTCCTCTCCCCGCGGAGATGGAGCAGGTGGAGTCCGTTGTGGGATGTCGAGGGGTTTTGAGGAGCTCTTGGGCCCTCGGCCTTTCTCTGCTGCTTGTTGTATTATCCTCTGTGCCAAGTCGTTGACAATAGGTCTAGACTCCGGCCCAGATGAGCTCGCTGGGGTCTGTCGAGCGGACAGAGGAGTCGGCACCGTCCGCGCATCGCCGATCGAGTCAGAGCTCAGGGGCTTCTTGCTGGGAGGGCATGCTGCCACCGGCTCGGCAGCATCGGATTCTGCAGGCTTTGACTCTGGAACCACCGCATCCTGAGACTTCCCGACACTTGATTGATCGGTGTCACTGTCGGGGGACCTCTCAGAGGGTCTCTGCTGAGGTTGTTGTTGTCGAAGATCCCGAACTATGCTCGAGGCCCGACTATACCGGTCGAGCTGTCGTGCTCGGAGAGCTACATGTTTGGACGCGACAGATCGGGAGGCATTGAGCACGGCGGCCAGGTCTAGGACGATATCGGCGAACCTCATCGGGGCGACGGGCTCGGGGGCTTCGTCAAGCCCATTCTCCCACTGCTGAGGGGTACCGCGAGTATTGGTGCTTTGTGAAGGTCTTGGTGGTTCGGCTTGGAGCTTCTGGTGGGTCTGACAGCTTGATGAAAATTCCAGAGCGATAGCGGGCGGGATTGGCGACAGGGATCATGACGTGGTGCGCGGGTCGCCGTTACGCCAAACCTAAAAGGCACATGCAAATGCTGCTAGTTGTACTGAATATCATCATTTGAATAGAATCAAGAATGTACCACGAGTTCATATTTAAAAATTCGCGATGAATTCAGTCCAATCACCGGTGGTCTCTGTGTTTCCAGGCTCGCATTTGCCATACTCTATCTGGGTCCAGTCTATCCATAACTCCATCGGGGTATCTCATGAGTGTAAAAATACAGGAAAGCAGGGGATCTCAAAACCATGCCACTACTTCGTAGCATTCTTCAGTAACGAAGCTTTAGTCCTCGGAGTCACCTTGCCGCCGTCAAACGACTTCATCGAGGGACTCCTTCCCGAGGCACCGCCTATGTTAGACCACAGCCTTTGAGCTGCGGGAGTCAAACCTCCACTGACCCGAGGACTGTGCGGGATCTTGGGGACTGGAGTCTGCAAGGACTTGCCCGTCATGCCAAGCCGTGCCGAAGTCCTGCGCGACTCCGCGATGCGATCTACCATCCGGTGGTGTAGCTCCTCCCGCTTTCCGCGCTCCTTGATCTGGAAGGGGTTCTTCACAGCATCGCCCGGGCCTAGCTTGATGATAGGTTCGGAATCGGATTTTCGCCGCTCCTCGGCGCTCGGATCCTCGTCATCGACAAAGGAATACCCATTCACACGAGGTGTCTCACCACCCCCACCGGTACTGCTGGCGACCGATGAGTCCTGATCCCCGGGTCGAGGACGACCCGCGAGTGCGTCGCGTACGGCAGAGAGGGTTGGCGAAGGCGGGCGAGTCGGGTCCTGTTGTTGAGAAACAACGATGTTTGGATCAGGCACCCTCGTGTTGGCGTACACGATGGCCTTCGGGGCCGCGCGCGACTCGGCCTCGGCCCTTTCCATAATGGTCTCCACCTTGTCATCCACCCCGTCCGGGTGGAACATGAGACCGTTCCTGGGACCCCACTTCCACGAGTCTGGCGCGGCAGGCCTGTCGTCCTTGTCCTTGATGGCCAACAGATCCTTCTTGCCGTAGCCGTCGTCCGCCAGGCCCCTCGCCTTGTCGAGCCTGTCGCTGACCTCTTTCTGCTTGAGCTGCATCTTTGACGGGAGTTTGTTCCCGGTCCAAAGCCAAGCGTACTTCTCCGCTTTCTTCTGGTTTTGCCTCTCGACCAGCTTGTAGAAGCTCTCGTTGTCCTCGCTCGTGTACTTAGCCTGAAAGTCTGCGAGGCTAAGGTTGGTGTCTATCGCCACCGTGTCTGTCGTAGCCCGACTCTCTCCAACACTAGAGGGCGCCACAGTGGAAGCAGGGGTGTCGCCCGTGAAGCTCGTCGGTGTCGGTTCTGCGCGCGGCCTAGGCGTGGCTAGAGGAGTAGCCTTCCGACCTGGCGTCATGACATGTTGTAATCGGCGGGTGGCGATGGAGATCCATTCTGCGTCCTTCGACTCGAGCGCATCCAGGTATTCCTGCTGAGTCTGGCTTTCCAGGAGGCCGGGGAAGAAGTCGCGCGCAATGATCTTGGACAGCGCGTCGGTGTATGTATCCTCGTCTAGGACGTTTTTTGGACGCTTTATTCGCTTCGCTGGCGGAGGAGGGGGCATCAAGTCCGTGTCGGTCCGTTTACGGACGAGCGACATGGATGATGACGACTGCGCATCCATGGCTGGGGGGTAAATGGAAAGAGAATAGGAAATTCACAGAGGAGAGTCCGTTTAGAGCCCAATACAGGACTTGGCGCGAAATTTTGAAGGCGAGGGAATGGGCAAGTGAGTGCGCGACGGTGAATCTTGATGAGGCAGAGTGCTGAGGCTGGATCTCCGTCAGCCTGTGACGCCCACATGGCTCACAACTTTATCTTTATCGGCGGCTGGGTCCACTAACGCCAGGCCCCAAAACCCAGTTGAGCCGTCTTTGCGGCCGACACAATTACCGCTTAGTGGCATGCGGGGAAGCTCTATGCAACTAAGCAGGTTGGCGGGGAAAGTTCGAGGCACGCCCGCCCACCGTGATCGGGAAGTCCCATGATCGCTGATCCCTACCTCTGCCTGCAGCTGAAGATCTTTGGTGGCGCTCGTCGATTATCTATCTCTTTCTCTCTCCTTCTCCTTTGTTCTTCTACAATTCATCCCCTCAGACGCCAGACTTCAGCCCGGCCGGCTTTCGAACACGCTATTGCCCTCGACCCTGAGACTTCGGTCTGCATTACTTTTGGTTTCCTCACGAGCGCTTTTCGAAATCGCCTCTCGCTGGGCCAAGGAGCAAGAGGGGAAAAGGGATGGCGACGCCCGAGGAGCAGGCAACGGCCTTGAAAAATGAGGGGAACAAGGCTTTCAGCGCCCACGACTGGCCAAAAGCGACAGAGCTTTACACAAAAGCTATCGAGCTTAACCCGAACGACCCAACGTTTTATTCGAACAGAGCACAGGTATGGCGAGGCTTTGTCGCTCGGTAACCAAGCTCTTCTAATATGCTGTGCTCGCGTGACTGACTTGAAACCGCCCCCTCTATGTAGGCTAATCTCAAGTCGGAGGCATACGGATATGCCATTGCCGATGCGACCAAGGCGATCGAGCTGAACCCGGGCTTCGTGAAGGTGCGTTGGCCAAAAACCGGGGACGAAGAAAGAAGTCCCAATTCCATTGCGCGTCGAGATGGGAGGAGAAAAGGCTACCCCGACCAGTAGCTAACCTTAATTTCCCCATGCAGGCCTACTACCGCCGTGCGGTCGCCTATGCGGCAATTCTACGACCCAGGGATGCGCTGAAGGACTTCAAGACCTGCGTGAAGATTGATCCCAGCAACAAGGACGCCAAGCTGAAGCTGGTCGAATGCCAGAAGGTAGTACGGCAACTCGACTTCTACGCGGCCATCGAGGTCGGCGACGAGCCCTCGGCCGCGGAGGGCCTCGATGTGGCTTCGATAGCCGTGGAGCCGGATTACGACGGCGTCAAGCTGGGTGATGAGATGACGCAGGAGTTCATCGACGACATGACAGAGCGCTTCAAGAACGGCAAGAAGATCCACAAGAAATACGTCTACCAGATCGTAATAGCCGTGCGCAAGATCGTTTACGAAGAGCCGACCATGGTCGAGGTCGAGATTCCGGATGATGTGCAACTCACCGTCTGTGGCGACACTCACGGTATGTCCCCAAGTAGCGACCAACACGCCATCTGTTCCGGGCCTTTTGGACGCTGGTCTGACAAGAGGAGATGGAACCACGCTAACTATGAACTACAGGCCAATACTTCGACTTGATGGAGCTGTTCAGGCTGAACGGCTCGCCATCAGAAAAACACTGGTACCTCTTCAACGGAGACTTTGTCGACAGGGGCTCGTGGTCGACCGAGATCGCGCTCTTATTGTACGCGAACAAGTGGCTACGACCAAAGGGCTTCTTCCTCAACCGAGGCAACCATGAGACGGACGACATGAACCGCGCATACGGCTTCGAGGGAGAATGCAAGGCTAAGTACAACGAGAGGTATGTTTCCATTCCAATCGCCTACCTAGTCAGGTGGTATACTTGTGACTGACCGGTATCCCCTAATTCGCTCTGCAGGACATTCAAGCTTTTCTCCGAGAGCTTCTCGGCCCTCCCGCTGGCGACTCTGATCGGGAAAAAGTTCTTCGTGCTCCACGGCGGTCTCTTCTCGGACGACAACGTCACGCTGGACGACATCCGCAAGCTCGACAGGCACCAGCAACGCCAGCCCGGCCAGTCGGGCATCATGATGGAGATGCTCTGGACGGACCCGCAGACTGAGCCTGGCCGGGGCCCCTCCAAGCGCGGAGTCGGCATGCAGTTCGGCCCGGACGTCACGGCCAGGTTCTGCGAGAAGAACGGTCTGGAGGCCATCATCCGCAGCCACGAAGTCCGCATGGATGGATACGAGGAGGAGCACAATGGGAAGTGCATTACAGGTATGCTGCTACACTAACACCTGCCTTTGTTCTTGGGTCAAATACGACCCATCGTTTCGAGATTCTCGATGTTGACGGTTATTGTGTTACCTGATAGTCTTCTCGGCCCCGAAGTATTGCGACATGACCGAGAACAGGGGCGCGTACATCAACATCGGCTCGGAGTACAAGCTACAGTTCAACAAGTTCGATGCCGTGCCACATCCGAACATCAGGCCTATGGTAGGTGTAGTCCTCAACGACGCCCTAAAATCCTAAAGCCCTCTCCCGTCCGTGTTGCTAACATATCTCCCCTTTGTCAGGCGTACGCCCAAAACTCCCTCATGTCCTCCTTGATGTGATGAGGACACAACCGTGGCAGCCTCGCGGCCGCCTCCTTTTCGCCGTATCTCTTGTATATGTCGACTTTTTCTTCCTCGTTATGTCGCCAGTTAGAAGACAGGTTTTCCCTCTTGTCCCTTCTTTCACCTCACCTCAAAAGATCAACGGGAATGAGCGAGCGAGCATACACGGGAGTTTTTTCGGGCTGTGCTAGGAACGGACAGACGGACGGATGGGAGTGGTGGCGTTCTGATACTAACAGCAGGCGGTTGGCTGGAAGGACAAGGACAGGTAAAAGAAAAGAAGGGGAATGGAAGGAGAGAAGGGAATTGGTTTCCCTTCAAGAACCCTCGGAGTTGGGCAGAAATTTTCTCCTTTAAATATCTCGTGGCATGATATACATACCCTTGAAACGGACCAGTTTGGCTTCTATTCGTTGCTTTGCTTAGGGTCGGTCGGGGTCGTTATTTCTAGCGGTAAATAGCGGCTTCAGCTATGAAAACTCCCCTTTCATCTAACAAGCGCATTGGTGCCGAGAAAAAAAGGGGAGTTGTGGTGATGGGAGAAGGTACCTGAGCTGACCACAAAGCCTTGTAGCCTTGTCCCTCTCAAGCGAGCGCCTGGCTCCCTGGCTGGCTAGGTGGGTATCCGTGCATTTGACATAGACCATCATCATGGCGATACCTAGCCATATGTCACGTCGAGAACTGGCGAGTTCCGTCTAATGTCCCGAGGCATGAAGCATGACAAGCAGACGATTATTTAGCCATAGATGTGGTTCGAAAATCCTGCTCTCAAACGGTGTCGTCGGGGGTGGTCACGCTTGCAGGCTTCTCATGATGTCCACAGCATCTGTTGATCGGCCTTCCCTATGAGACTGCCCAGCCAGTCACCGCAGGAGACCAAGCGGAGCACGGCGGGCGTCCCCGAGGAGGGGGAGACGACGCCGGCTGAGGCGGTGATGGCGGCCGAGAAGCGGCCCAGATCCTGCCGGGGCACGCGGACCCAGAACTCGGACCCCTGGACTTTGAGGATTTCCACCGACACGGCAGCGCCGGTCAGACCCAGGAACTGCTGCAACGCGGCCGTGCAGTACGAGTGCGCCTGCAGCGCGTCGAGACCCTCCTCCTCCTCCGTGGAAGAACCACCGGAGTCCCAGGCATCAGAGGCGGAGGATAGCCGCAGCTGGGCGTAGGCGTATGGCGGATCCCTGATCGTGCACGAGTAGATCTCGTAGGACTTGAGTGGTAGCTTTCTGGCCTGGCTGCTGCTGCCGCTATTGGTTGTGGTGGTGGTCGAAGCCAAAGATGTGTCTGCCACTCCCCCTGTTGTTGATGTTGCCACGTTCGATTTCGACGCCATGTTGGAGACAAGCAAACCGAAAGAAGATCGGACTATTTGAGATCCCCAGAAGATCCGATCCTTATCTCTATTCCAGAAGAGGAACCCTTCCAGGCGGATTAGTTTTTGAGAGAGCTGAGTGAGGAATGAGAGAAGGTGAGATGGATAGATATTCGCTTTGACCGATAACTTGACCGGTTTAATGCATAAAGAAAAATGTCTTGGCGGCAAGCCCACTGACGTTCCAGCAAATGTTCAGCACAATGCACGCTGATGCAACTTGCCTGCTGCAAGCAAGCATAGGCACCTACCTTCTTTTCAGCCTCATGACAAAAAAGGTACCCTGAACGACGACTTTGTGCATATCATCTAAGGAATACTGCGTCCTCATTACGTTGCCGATCGCATCGAGCCGAGATCGCGACTCCCGAACCCCATCACAAAGACAATCACCGTTCGCGCCGTTCCCTCGTCGCCGGTCGCAGCATCATGTCCGAGAACTTCGTCACCCCCGGCCAGCAGCGCTACCTGCGCGCCTGCATGGTCTGCTCGATCGTCATGACCTTCGCTGTACGCGCCTCTTTTCATCCCTCCCCTCTCCGGTCGATCGACCAAAAGCGACCGACCAGCGCTGACTGACCTTGCTTCTTCTTTCTAGCGCTTCCGCGAGGAGGGTTGCCCCAACTGCGAAGAGTTCCTCCACCTGCAGGGCTCCACGGACCAGATCGAAAGCTGCACGTCGCAGGTGTTCGAGGGCCTGATCTCGCTGGCCGACCCGTCCAAGTCTTGGGTCGCCAGGTGGCAGCGCCTGGACGGCTACGTCAAGGGCGTCTACGCGATCAAGGTGTCGGGCCAGCTGCCGGACGATGTGCGCACGTCGCTCGAGGATGAATATCGCATTCAGTATATCCCGTATGTATTGCCGTTTGCTGGGTACCTGGGTCGCGTTCTTTCCCCGCGAACGACAACCTATGAAGGCAGGTAATGCTGACTTCTTCTGCGCAACCATAACCTACAGCCGAGACGGGAGTGCAACCGAAGCAGATTCATGATTCCTTAATGGAGGAGGAAAGGAGGAAGGGAGGCCTCATTGGGATACTTCTCAGGATTTGCTGTTGCGATAGAGCATGGCGTTATGGGAACTTTGCGTTTAGAGACATTGGGGAGGGCGTTTGGATTTTGGTTAAAGAAGCGTGGACTCTAATGAGGAGTCTGCTGATTGATTTAAAAGGCTGTACTTCTCTTCTTAAGGTGCGAATGATGCAGAGGTAGCTATGCTTGCTTGAATGAACCTGCAGAAAGAAGAAAACGTGATTTCACAATTCCAGGGGTATAACCTCTAAAAACTCCGTCCCAACCCTATCCCATATGTGGAAATGCAAAAACAAACGCCATGTCAGGTCATCAGCTAAACCACCGCTCTCTACCCGAGCTCACTTAGAACCTCGTCCTCTTGTTCGAAGACCCTGATGATGACCCAGAAGCGTTCGAGAACTCCCGAGACCTCTTGCGCTCCAGCTCCTCGCGCATGATCCGCTCCGCCTCGCTCATCTTCTTGGGCTGCTCGATCTTGATCTTCTTCGCGCCGCCGCCGGCAGCCAGCGCGTTCTTCCTCGCCTCCGCGAAGACGTTCTTCTTGGGTGGGGGCTTGGCCCCAAACTTCAGGGACACGGACGTCGTGGGCTTTGAGGGCTCCGCGGTGGCTGCTGTGGTGGTGGTGGTGGCTTCCCCGTCTGCTCCGGCCGATGCTTCGGCGGGGGGATCCTCGCTGTCTGGCTGAGCGTCTTCGGCTTGCTTCTTCTGGTCCTGCGGTGGCTGCGTGGCGACAGGTTTCTTCGCGCCGCCGCCGAACGAAAAGGTGATCTTGTCGCTGCTCTGCACCTGGACCCCGCTGCTGGCGGCAGGACGTGCATCAGCCTCGTCTTCTTTGCTGGCGTCACGGGCAGCCGCGTCCTTCTGCGCGCGACGAATCTGCTCCTTCAGCATGCGCTGCTCCCATTCCTCGTCCCCCCTATCCTGCGCTGCCTTGCGACGGAGCGCGTCCTGTCTCCTCAGCGCCTCCGGCGAGTTGTCGATCCACGCAATGTGGATCCCCTTCTCGTTCTCCTCGACGCGGCATATCCCCTCCTTGCCCAGGTACTTGGCGAACTCCGTAAGAGATGACCACTGGGTGCTGTTCATGTGGACGTGCTCCTTGTTGGCGATGTACTCCTGGTAGAAGTGGTTGATCTGCACCATCTTGTCCTGGTGGCCCGTCTTGAGCAGCGACATGAAGTCCTTGAGGAATTGGTCGCTGTACTCGCGCAGAAATTTCTTGGGATCCTCGCCGACGAGGAGCATCTGGCGCACGTGCGACTCGCTCATGCAGTGCTGCTTGAAGGCGTTCTCATCGCGCATTTGGCGCTCGCACGGCTGGCAGTACCATCGTAGCCGCTGAAGACCTTTGGCCTTCATCCGGTTACTAAGGTACTTCGTAGAGCCGACCTCTGCCTTCCCCATGATGGGCGAATTGTGCTGGGGCAGTGAGTGATGTGTAAGGGTAGTTGTAGTCGTGAGTACAGTCGTCGGGGGTGTAGTCGCGGGTATTCAATAAGGTCTAGATGGGGAGTTACATGGGCGGGGAGGGCACCACTTTGTCACTATCGAGCCTAATTTGCCACAAGGCTCAGGCGGTGACAGCAGGCAGAAAACAACCGCTTTGAATCCTGGCCCACCTCAGCATGCCCATGAAGCTGTGGGCCAACACCAACTCCGTTCACACTTCTCAGCGCATATCAGTCCCATGGCATACGAGGACAGTGGTACCACTAGCAATGTATTCATCCCGTTGTTCAAGGCGACGCGACTGATGACCGAAGTCTACGGGTGCGTTGGTGAACGCAACCACGGCCCTCTTCCTTTTACTATCCACGATATCTGGATGGTTTTGTAGCCTCCCGTCTATTGTATCCTTGCAGGTGCTCGTGCAGTAATCTCCTCTATGACGTAGTGTTCTATATAAAGACACGGTTCTGTAAGCTCTACGGTATCTATCTAGGCGGCCAGGCGGCATCCCTATGTACTCTCTTATTTTCGCCACCAACCTCTACCGCCGAGCAGGTCCAGCTGGCGCAGTCATATCCGTTCGCAAACTGTCGTTTTACGAACTGCCCATCGACGTATTGGCTTGTTGCCAATCCGACGTATAGTGTAGTCTTTTTGCCCGCCTTTTTAAAATAAAGAGGTAAACTCCCTACAGAATGATCTCTGTTTGAGCGTGGAACTGTCGAAAATCTTGCGCTACAGCTGATGGCTGCTTTTCCAGCCACCTTAAAGAGGGCGGCTTTCTTTCAGAAAGAATTGGTGTAATTCCACGGGGAAATGTAAAGAATACGTATTTAACGTTTTCTCGATATCCTCCGCCGATGAAAAGTGTTTTTTGATAGTAGGGTCGATTTTGGTCGTTGGTGTTGATTCCAAGCATTTCTAGGCCTGGTTTGCCAACTATAAGAGCAGAATCCTATTCTGTTCTATGGAGTCATGCCCCTAGACTATGAAAGTCAGTTAGATTCTCGAATCCGAACCCATAGTCCCTGCTAATTGGTCACCGATCCAACATACCGTTTGGTTTGTTTTGGCCAGGCTTGTCGAAGGAAAAAGGTCGAGGTGTCCAGCATCGTGCCCGTAGCCGTACCGTAGCGTGCCGGCCTCTGGTAGGAGTGGATGACCCGTGGCTTGGTGGCAACGGGCTTGGCCCATGCAGGGACCCGGTACTGAGGGCCCGGCATCGTGAATTCTTGAAGCTCGGGGGGGGGGGGGGGGGG
>PYST01000072.1:110157-120386 GCA_003049485.1 Ophioceras dolichostomum
CCCCCCCCCTCTCTCTCTCTCTCTCAGCCGGCCCCCCGGAAGTTCAACGCGGTGGGCGGAAGACGCATGGTCCGTCTTGGACTTGGGGAATGGCGGCCTCGGCTTTCTCCGCCGACCATCCTTGCTGGCTGGCTTGCTCCTCGTCGAAGAGGCGGCAAGCGTCGGTTCCGAATTCCAGCACGGTCGGTCAGCCCACCTCCCCCTCCTTTTCTGAACGTGGCAACTCGGTCGTAACTCAGACCGAGTCGTCACATCTTACTAGGAGGGAGGTGTGTGAGTATACATAGATGGTCTGAGACATCGTCGTCCGTCATCATACACGAATACGCGCCCTGCAGCAACCACCTACACATTCCGGAGTGTTTCCCCCGCTTTGTGGCGTGTAGGCAGGCCTTTTTGCGTGGCACAAAGTTGAGTGGTAGGTAAGGTAGGTTGATCAAGCTTTGAGGTCAGCAATAAAGAAATTAAGCTTTTGAGCTTTAAACCACTGCCGGCGATGTCAGCCTCCCCCAGATTGCGGCTTTGTTCAGTGGCTCCATTTGGGGAGCTCCGCTTTTGACAACATGATCTGGTAGTGGATGCCGCCCCGGTTCTTCCCTTCTCTCCCAATCTTAGATTCTACTCTGATATATTTGCCACATCTTTTGAGGGTGAGAAGTTGGGATACTCTGATGGGAAAAGCGAATGGTAGGATGATGTATTTTGATGTGTAAGTTCATCTAAAAGCTTTTCTTGAGGAGGACACCCTCGGCCCCCAGTGTGAGGGAGACAGATCGGCCGGAAGAAGCAGCTAGTGAGCAACGAATTTCATTCCGTATCTGATCTATTCACACCCCCTTCTTCCGATTATTTTTGAGTTCTGACCCTCCTGTATTTTTTTTTCGAATAACCTCCTTCCACGGGGTAGAGTTTGCAGATCCTTTCACCCTCCTTTCCGCTCACCTTTCACTGCCTATCTAGGCAGAGTTAACCGGGCATGTACCCGTCCCAACCCTGAATGAAGTCGTTTGGGGTGACCTTGTGATCGCAGATAGTGTATGAAGAGAGGCCCGGTAGACAAGGATGTCGACGGTGGCAACTCCCGCACAGATTTCTTTCGATTCTTTCTTTCGGGGCTGTTCAAACCCAAACTCGAGTCCTGAGCGCTCACGCTACGCGGAAATACCGAAGTAATAATAAGGCCGTATGTACGGCAGTCCTTGCTCTTTTGTAACCGGCATCAGCGTCAGGCAGTTATGGAGACCCATGGAAACGAAACACCCTACTCGAAAGACGACCTTCTTGTAGAGGCACAAGACGGATAGCCTCCTTCCACCAGAGTGTACTTCCCTGCCGAAAGTTCTTTCTATTGGCTACAGGACTCTAACACATGGGACAAGCTCGTCAGGCAGACAGCCGAGGGTGGTCGAGAACACGGCTACTGGAGGAATGAAAGAAACGACAACATGACAATGCGTTGCACAACCCCCAAGAACAGACCTCAGTACCGCCGAAGTGAAAGAAATACTTGCAGCTCGTGACACAATGCCACTCAGACAATGAAGACGTCCCAATCTTCAGCCAATAAAACCAGACCAGCACAGTCAGCTCATGCCAAGTAGTAGTTAGTTTGTTGTTGGTTGGCTCCAACAAGATACACACGGAAGGTGGCAAGACATCGAGTAGGTAGGAAATCAAGAACATTCACCACCAAACTTTCAAGCAGAGAAGAGGAATTAGAAGGGGATAAAATGGATATATCAAGGGAGCTAAATAGATACTGAGAGGAAGTGAAGAGAAGAAGAGGCTCAAGAAAGCTAAGTTAACGCCAGGTGGGAAAAAAGTCAAAACAGCCTGCCCGCCCTGAACGCACTAACTAGCCTGTTATCGTCGTCCTCCTGGGATCGCTCGTTTGTAGTAGAGAAAAAAAAGAAAACCATCCAGATGTGAATCCGTTAACTTCAGTTTCCTGTTTCGTCTTGCCCCTTTTTTTTCCTTTTCAACGCCGGCCCAAGCAAACCCAACCTCCCCCATGATACCATAACCGTGATTTGTGTACTGTCGATTGCTCAAACGAAAAAAGGGATAAAAGAAGAAAAAGGAATAAGAGATGTGCAGACTACCGAAAGGTGCTGCCTGGAAAACAGGGGGCGAGTACCAATACAAACCCACAGGTGAAAAAGGAGGGGGCAGAAAGTGCGAAGGGGAGCAAAAATCGACGCCTGAAGCAGCTTCGAGTCTAAAACACGAGAACCAGAGATCGACTCCAATGAGTGATCGAGACGACCACACCCATAAAGTCCTCTCCAGGTGGAAGAAGGAGAGAAGTGAGGAAACGGAGGAGTCAAAAAGGCTTGAAGAGCACCAATATGAGAGAGACGAGACCACACCAGGAACGAAAACCGCACCAGAGTTATTAATAGACCACGGCACGGAAAAGAAAGACGCCTCCATCAATGCCGCTGCTCGACTGCAGCAGTCAGTCATCCAAGCCACCAGGGAAATGAAGGCGAAGACGAAGCTGAGCCGAAGCAGCGAGGTTGAAAGCGACTGATGAAGGTAGGGGGGTGCGTGTCTCCGAGCCGATCAAGAGTCGCGGCACGGAGGAAGAAGAAATTGTCCGTTGAAGCCAGGTCGGGCAGATAGATAGATGGGGCTGCCCGCCGCCGGGCTTGAATGGCCGTCTGTACACACGAAGCGATGGGAGATTATCATGTGGCGGTCATCAGAAAGAAGAAGAAACCGAGTCCTCCGAATTCTCCGAGTTGACAAGCTCCCAGTCCGCGAGCTCCTCTCTGGCGAGCTCAGGGTCGGTGGTGGCCTGGTCGGTGGTGACCTCCTGTTCGATAGTGCCGAGTTGACCAGTGCCAACAAGAGGAGGAGGAGGATAGACGCAGACGTAGTCCTCTTCGAATGAGGTGGCGATATGATCCCTATGGAAAGGAGGAGGAGGAGGGGGAGGATAGACGTAGGAGCTCTCCTCCTCCGGCAGACTCTCCATGTATCCCAGCTGGCTCCGGGTGCGTTCTGACAGACGCCGCTGCTCCTAGCGACGGGTGGCCCAATCATACTTGCGATCACCACCAGGGGCAGTCGACGACACAGCAGCCTCGTGCGGACCGCCGCCTCGGTACGGCTGGCTGACGGCGATGGAGCGGCGGCGCTGGTGCTCTTCGGCAGCGGCAGACGAAGACATCGGACCACCACCACCGGATGCGCCGCTAGCCGACGGAGCCGCCCCATAGCTGCTGCCGGGGAAGAGGCCACCGCTGGGACCAGGAGCGAGGCCGGAAAGGCTGCTGCGCAGGGGCGCGGACGAGGCGACGGGCGTGGAGGCGTTGCGGCTGTGGCCCTGGTAGCGGTGGTAGGCGGCCGGGGCCGGGGTGGCGTATCCCTGGAACGACGTGGACGGGTCGAGCGCGCCCGGCTGCTGCTGCTGCTGCGGGGCCGGGGCGGCGCCCTGGGTGATGTACGCGTTGCCGCCGCCGTACGGGTCCTGGTGGTGGGCGGCGGTGGTGGCAGCGCCGAGCGTGTGGCTCGGGTACTGGTGCTGGTAGAAGAGCGAGCTGCCGCCGCCGTACGGGTTGCCGAAGCTGGATGGGGGAGGGGGAGGCGGCTGGCTGCCGGGGGCGGGACCCGGCTGCTGGTGCGGGTGGTGTTGCTGCATGAGGCTGCCGTAGTCGGGCGTCGGCTGGTGGTACGGCTGGTAGAGCTGGGAGGTCGACGCACCGCGGGTGTGCTGGGGGTAGCCGTGGGTGCGCACTGCAGGGGGCGGCGCGGCGCCGGGGTAGTGGCCCAGGTGGTGAGCGGTGGGGTAGGCGCCGAGGGTATCATACCGGACCGAGTAGTCGCTGTACTCGGGTCGGCCCTGGCTCGACGGCGGGGCAGGCATGAAGCGCATGGGAAGGGTGCTGCTCGTCTGACTACCGATGCGGCGGGCGCGCTTCGGGCCGGGGCCGCCCTGGCGGTCGAGGCCACCGAATTCCTCCGCGGAGCCGGAGCCCTGAAGATGATCGCTGCCGCCACCGACAGAGTTGCTATCACCGCCTGGAGGGGGCCGCTTGTTGACAGTCTTCTTGACCTTGGAGGAGCTGGGAGAGGTGTCCTCCTTGTCGGAGGTGATGTTCGGCAGGATCTCGATGTCGGGGATCTGGGAGATCTCGCCCGAGTCCAGGGAGCTCTTGATGCGCGCCACGATGTCGCGGACCTCGCTGGTCGAGTAGTTGTCGCGGACCAGGCCGCGCAACCAGTCTGGCATGTGGGTGCCGGTCATGACGCGGGGGTCGCGGCCTGCGCGGTTGCCGGACTGGTTGGAGCCGCTCGAGCCACGGTCCTGCTCACGCTTGCGGAGGCGCAGGTTCCAGGAGTCGACGACGCCACTGAGGCCCCGGCGGCGGTTCTTCTCGCTCCATTGCTCGATGCGGGAGATCTGCATGTTGACAAGGTCGATCTGGACGTGCGAGTAGCCGGGGCCACTGCGGTATCGGGACCGCTGGTAGTGCTTGCGGCAGTAGTAGACCCAGACCTTGGCGGGCACCTGGCGAGTGCAGAGCTTGTTGCGGCCGAAGATGTGGGAGATGGCCTTGCGAAGCGCCGAGCCGGTGTCGCAGTCGTGCTTGTACATGCAATGGGACTCCTCTTCAGAGTCGTAGTGGTACTCTCCATCGGGAAGCTCGAGCTCCCCGGCATTGTCACCGGCGTTCTGGCTGCTGGGGCCGGCGGCCTCGCCGTTGGCGCCGTTGGCGCTGCCCGCCGCCTGGCTGGTGCTGGAGTTGGCCTCCTCCTCGGCCGGGTCCTCGTTGACCTCGGCGTCAGATTCGGCATCTGGCGCATCCTCGCTGTAAGGGTCGATCTCCCGTGGCTCCATCTTGGCGTTTGGCTGGCCGTAGAGGACAGACGACCCAAGCTGCTGTGGCTCTAGGATTGGGGTAAATGCCAGGGAGGGTTGGAACCTTGAACGGACGCCTGGGAAGTCTGGCGCAGAGACCGCCCTCTTATGGGCGTAGAACCGATCTGTAGGCCTGTTGATCATGAGCGCCATGACAAGTTAGCGAGCCAGCAGGCAAGGCGGGGTCGGGAGAGAGAGACCGAAAATGAGTGAAAGCAAAGAAATAATAAATTCAAGAGGTCCTTCAAAAATAAGTCACAGATCAACCATCAAATAGTGACTTTCTGGTCTGATGATTGTGCTGGTAGAACAGGGGGGAATGAATGAAAGGAGACTATGGTAGCTCAAAGAATGCTAAGTGTGATATGACGTCTAGTCTTTGACTACTATTGAAGGCCTTCCGGATGCATGTGAAGAGTCTCGAATACGGAGATGGGCGGCCCAACCTTTGTAGCAGTGAAGTGAGGTTTGCGATGTTTCTCGCAAGCCGGCCTTAGCTCGAAATAGGTTGGCTGATCAGGTGAAGGACGAAGTAAGGACGATGAAGGGACGGTGGAATGCAAAAGAAGTGAAGTAGAGGGGAAAAAAGTGCAAATCCTTCTCGGCTCGTCTTCTAGATGGTTGCCCATACGGATGAAGAGAGATTTACAAAGGAAGAGAGTCGTGCAGATTTTTTTTCACTCTGCCTTCTTCTGCGGATTTTGTGGGTGAAAGGTGAACAGGGGAGGAAGGGGAGAACGGAAGAGAATATAAATTTGGGCAGGTTTTGTGCTTAGGAACGCAATCTGACCAGCGGGGTGAGCTGGCGTAGGTGATGGGGGCGAGCTGGCAGTGGCAAGACGCGATACGCGTGGGTGAATAGAGAGCAACTTTGCTCGTGAATCAGAAGGAGCTTCCCATCAAGAGACCAACCTTCCGTCCGAACAACGGCTGAATATGATTGGACGCCGGGGAGAACAATCGCAGGTGAGTGAAGGTGAATAGTAGGTGACAAGGTTGGGGATTCTGCCTGCTTCGGGGCCGGGCCAGCTCGATAACATGAGTTGGATGCCCCTGGTAGGCTCCAGGCCGTTCATGACTACCATTTCCAGCACTTCAATGCTCCGGTTGAACACCGGAAGCCTTCAGAGAGCTCTAGTGATTCAGGGCAGGGGTCATGTGGGGGAGATTCCTGTAGCGAGGTGAAGATGGATAGCTCACTAACCTTCCCATATCGCCCATCAAGGGCCGAGGCGCGCCGCTGGCAAAGAGGACGGCATCCGATGGTGATTGCGCCCTGCCCGGCCTGCCATCTGACGCCTCTGGAACCACCTCGCCCATCGTCGGTCCGGCGGTGACTGTGTCGAGCGAGGTCAGGGGTGTCACGTGACCAACAGGACCTGTGGTCACTAGGCGGCTATTTCCGTCCCCTTCAGTGAGTCCCGTCCCACTCAAGTTCTCGGCTCCATGGCTCCTCGCTCCACTCGCTGCCGTTACTGCCATCGCGGTGATTTCATTGCCTACAGGGCCACCTAGTCCCAGCCGCCTCGAATTCGCCGATGCGTCGCTGGTGTGGCTGTTGTTGTGGCTGTTGTTGTGGCTGGTGACGCCACTGAAGCTGTGGTTGCTGGCGCTTATACTCCGCGTGTGGTGGTGGTCTGTGTCGGGCGGCATCTTGGCTTCGAGAGAGTTGAACTCGGTGATCAGGTTAGTGAGGGGCTGAAACTCGCTGACGGTCGATAGTGAAGATATCCTCGAGTGCGAGCCAGAGTTGTTCGAAGACGCGGTCGTGTACGACGAGCTCAAGCTGCTGCGGCTATCCGAGAACTTGTGCTTGGGCGACGACGGGCTTGAAGACTCGGCAATGTTGTCTGTTGCCGTGGGCGACTCTCCGTAGAAGAACACGGGCTTGGCCGCCACTGAGGATGGTGTCCGCGACATCTTGGTGTCCAACGTTAGCGGCAGTGAGTAACCGCCCGCGTCCCACGGTGTCCGACTCCTGTTTGGCGTTCGCGACTCGCTGCTGCTCCGTGGAGGTGGTGTCCTCTCCATCGGCGGTGTCACAACCCCCGTTGAGGCCGCTGTCGTATTACTGACTACTGACGGCGTCGGCGTTAGGTCCACCGATTCCCTCCTTTCCTCCGCTACCTTCGCTGCAGCTGCTGACGTGTTCAGCAACGACGTCACATCCATCCTGTCCGCTCTCGCCATATCAAACAGCGAGGGGTCCGAAAACCCTTGCGCTTCCGCCGGAACGCGGTTCCGAATATCGGTCTGTTCCTCCTCTTCTCGGCTCCCCTCCTCTTCTATGATCGGTTCTAGAGCCGGATCACGAAGGATTCCAGGCCCTGCGCCGGTCGTAGACCACAGAGTCGCCGTTGTCGAGGTTTGGGGGCTGTTATGGAGGACCTGTCCTCCTCGATTATCGTTCGATTCGTCCCCTCAGACAAGGTCTGGCTGCCTCCCGAGTCCGTCACAGGACTCTAATTCTCTGGAGAGCCGCGACCACCTCTGGCGCATTCCAAGTTTGACGTTGTCCTCCGCTAACGATACTCCTGTTCACAAGGCGCCCCTGGCGCGATCGAGTATCCCCTTCAGAGACGTACGTAGTCGTCGAATAGGTGGCCGAGAGAAGAGGCTACGGTTCGCTCCGAGTGGCCTCTTAACTAGGGTAGCGACGAGAGGATAGAACGACGATGAGGCTCGCTGGATACTCGTGGTTGGTTTCTGACCTGGGACGGGTTCGACTATAAGCTGGCCGGCTCGATCTGGGGTTGTGGCTTTGCGCTTTCTCAAGGGGTCTCAAGGGGGAGAGGCGAAGTAAACGACAAGACGTTTCCAGGGAAGTGACTTATACGGAGTACGGCAAGACAAAGAGGGGCTCTTAGACGACGAGGGTAGGGACGACGAGGTATAGAGGGGCAGAGCGCGGGAGATCCTAGGGCTATGTGGACCAAAGCGAGGGGAGGATCCAGGTCTATTATCAGAGGAGACCCGGCCAATATGATTATCAGACCTGACGACAGGATCGACGTTTGAGAATCGCACTGACGGAGCCGACCAGGATTGAAACACGCGAAACACCTCTGATCCGGGACCCAGCACTGCTGTTTGGTCGTCCCAACTGAGTCGACAGTGGTGGGCGAATGTGTTTGTCTGCTTCAGGCCTTGGCTGGCGCAGCGCGTAGCCCTTTTCTCTCGTCTGCTTCTTCTTCTCAGAAGTCGAGACGGGATCCGACTAAGCCGAGCAGAAACAGCAGAAACAAAAAGAAAGAACGGGATGGGAAGGGAGGAGGGGAAGAGAGTGGAAGGTGTGAGGACGCTCAGGGCGCCACTACGGGTTAAGACTGCTCTCTTCAGGCGAGTTTGCCCCAAGTTTCTTGGGACGAGGTGTGCCGAGGCGAAGGCGGTGGCGGGATGAGCGTCTGAGGATGGTGGATGATGGATGCTTGTCGAGAACGGAATGGAGGGTACGGGGAAGGGGTGAAGGGGGAGGGAGGAAGGACGAGAGAAGAAGGGGGGACGGGGGCAAAAGATTGGACTAGAAGGACTAAAAGTGGGAACGTACAAGAGCAAGCTTTCCAGGACGCACGCTCGACATCAACTCTAAAAGCATGTGCCGGCGCCGAGAGATCTAGGACGAGGGAGAGGACGAGGACGTATTCGTAAAAGGAATATGGATCCCGTCCGAGGAGGCTCTCGAAGAGGAACCCGAACACGACGGAGAGGAGGCCAGCAGCCAACCGAGCAGGCACTGCTCCTTTAGCAAGCCCGTGCTGCTAACGGCCGTCAGTCTGGCGGTGCTGGGTTGAAGCCTTTACATGAGAGAGTCCCGTGGAGTCGACGCTCTCGAGCCGAAAGACGAGTCCGTCCGGAAACCGGTGACGAGGTAGATCGACGCTCTGCCCAGCAAGAGACCTGACCTGAAGGCCAGAAAAAAAACACCAAGGATGGGGAAAAGAAAGGAACAGTCAAAGTTAAGACGAGCGCAACCTCGGGGGAGGCAACACCCGGTAATAGGTAGGGTAAGGGTCCGTGGTAGTAGTTGTGGTAGTAGTGGTAGTATTGTCACTCCGGGAAAGAGGACGTGATGGTAGTGGAGGTGGAGGGGGGCGAGGAGGAGGAGAAAAGAAACAGCGAAGTAGCGATCTCTGGTCATGGAAAGACAAGCTGTTTGGGGTAAGTATATCAGAAAGAGTTGACCACGATCAGAATACCACCAAAGGAAACACATACTAGTCCAGACAGAGAACACACACCTCCTCCCACCCTGTCGACACACCCATCCGCAGGAGGCAGCTCAACAACACACGACAAGGTCCAGGGCCAGCCGCATCGACCTTACAGCATTTGTGTAGAAGAATGCACCCGCAGCAGAAGCAGCAGCCCGACCAAGCCCGCTCGACGTCAAGCAGAGCACAGGCTTGTCCTGTCGGCGAGAGAAAGAGCAAGGGGGGGCCCCGATGTACATCCAAACTCCTCGGAGCCAACGAGGAGTCCAGTCGCCGCAACACACACTGACACGCGCAACGGACGGGGGGCCGGGGGGGACACTAGTTAGTGTACGGACGATTGAGAAAGGCCAAGAACGAGAAGGGGGGGTATCAGTAAGAAGAAGTCAAGCAAATAATAAGACGAAAAAAAGAAAAGCAGTCCAGAGTACAGACTAGCTACTAGGCAGGTAGGTAGTAGGTAGGTAGGCACAACAGGTGGCGGCGAGCGGCGACATCAGGCAGAGACGACAACAGCAACGTCAACCACCGTCACAAGCGGCGACGGGAAACAGCATGATCGCTCTCCTGCAGGCGAGGGAGTACGAAGAGGTAGTAGGTGGTGAGCAGCAGGACTAGTAGTAAAGTGGTGGTGGGAGTGGATGAAAAAAGAAAGATGGGGGGAGTGAGAAAGTGTTTTGTGTGTAAGAGGAGAGACACAGAAACGAGAGGAGGACAGGTCTGAGTACTGCTCAGGTACCGGACGGGGCACAGCGACCAGTACACCTACAACTGCGGTACCCGGACGCACGCCTTTTGCTTCTGCAGTTCGCATTACGCATTAAAGCAAAGTCGTTAGTCGATGCGTGTCCGTCGTAGTTTTCCCCACAAGTAGGTTTTGGGCGCTGGGCCTAGCACGGTACCACGGTCGTGCCCCGACTGCCGACGCTCCGGGAGGGATGCCCCTGTCTTTCTTTTCTGAGAAGAGAAAGGATGGGATTTTTCTTTTCTTTCTAGGGCAGGGGAGGGAGGGGGTGTGGATACGGGAGAGAGAGGAGTGCAAGTAGTCCCAGTAGGGTCAGCGGTGGCCACAGTTGACCATGACGACGACCAGGACGACAATGGGGGAACAGGGAAGGCGGATCGGGTGGTGTGGCTGCAGAGGACGGGGG